>PVIW01008919.1:0-56385 GCA_004026585.1 Noctilio leporinus
CTGGCACTTATTGATAGTTTCTATGTCCTTTTTCATGCTGTTGTAGCTCTCAGTAAGTTCCTTGTAACTTCCCTGGAGTTCTTTGTAGTTCTCCTGGAGTTGTTTATAGTTTTCTTTGATGTGGCTGAGCTCACTGAGCTTCTCTATCATCATTCTTTTGAATTCCTTATCTGATATTTCAGGTGCCTCTGTTTCATTTGGTGGTCTTTCTGGGGATTCTTCCTTTCCTTTTGGTGATGGACTGATTCTTTTTTCCCCCATTTTGGGTGTCTGCTGTTGCTTGCTTTTTATTTTTTTGTTTTTTCTTTGGATTAACCTGCTTTGCTTCCTTGCCTTAGTTGAGCACCCTTCTGTGATAGGAGATTTGTGGAGTTCAATGTTGCATTCTCCCAGATTTTCTCCACTTGTTGTTCTTGGTGTGTCCTTTATTTGGGCTGTCTGGTTGTATTCTGGACCTGTGGGCTGCTCTCCTGCAGGTCTCCGCTGCCTCTGGGCTGTGCTCCCCTGAGTCCAGATGCTGACCGCTCCAATCCTTAGGGACCTGAAGACATCTCTTGCTCCCTATCCTGTCCTCTAGCTGCTCTGGTACTCGAGAACACCATCAGCACTGCTCTCTACTCTGTCACCATCTTTTTCTCCAGAACATACATTTTTCAAAAGGTTTATAGAAACAGCTCTTTGAGGGAACTCACAAGGAGGGTTATAGAGGAAGAATGCATTGCATTTTTATGCTGAAATAAGTTAAGTCAGGTCAGCCAAAGCTATTTTTATTCAGTATTGTGGTCTTTTTAAGCTTTCATAAAAATGGTACATAAATTCTCAAAAGACTCTTCAGTGAAGAAATTAACAACTGCTAAAGGTCAGGTGACCTGGAATGGTAGGTATGGGTTATAAGACAGGACTCTAACCTTAACATACATCTGAGGATGATAGGGAACTCAAATGTTGGAAAATTTTAGTTTCAGGTAACAGCTAATAAGCTTTGTAATTAAAAGCCATTGTTTCAGGAACTGAAGGTATGACCCACCTTGACTCCAGGGCACAAAGACTTCCACCCAGGACACAAAGATCTCCACCCATGACACAGATGGAAGGATGCTGCCACTTTTATCTCATTAACTTTCCCCCTGAATTCCAAACCCCTTACCTATACCTTTCTTCTCATAAAAAGGGCTTGTTTATGCTGAAATGTAAGACAGTCTGTGAGGATGCAAACCCACTGTCTTTTCACATCACCCACCATCCGAATAAAGTGCCCATAATGATTCAACCCCTGTCTCTGCTTATTGGGTCTGGTAGATGACAGGCAACATGAACACCAGCTTTTCCAGTTTCAAGGAGATAAAACACATGCGTGTAAAAGATAACAATATAAATGCTGAAGGACAGGCCACACAGTATTTAGGAGAAGGGGATGTGCCAATGTATGATCCTCATGGACACTTTAGGCAGGACTGAAGCAGGGAAAACAGGACAGAGGCAGGGATAGGAGAGGTGGCCTGGGTCTAGGACATAATCCAAGGAAGTCACCATGCAATGGCTGGGATCATAGACTTACAGAATTTTAGAACTGGAAAGACCTCAACAGAAGAAAAGAAAAATTTGTAACTATGTATAGTTAGTTCATGGAAGTTAACTAGACTTATTGTGGTGATCATTTTGTAATATGTACAAATAGTGAATCATTATGCTGTACACCTGAAACTAATATAATTTTATATGTCACTTATACCTCAATTTAAAAAGAAATAAAAGGAAAGATCTGGAAGTAAAATTGGAGTTAAATTCAGCACTCTTGTTTTACAAAAGAGGAAAATTAAATCAATCAAAATGCCACTGGTTAGTGACAGAACTCAACCTTGAACAAGGGTCCTGAGTTTGAGCCCATTGCCTTTGCACATCACCATCAGGAAAAGGACAGTGAGACTGTGGAATTCTCAATATTATTAAGCAGGTTGGAGTGGAGCCTCGTAGTTAGAAGAAGGATGTAGGCCTAAGAGTTGGATGGTCAGAGAAACAAAAAGTAAATATGTGTGAGAGCGTGGAAATTGGTCTCCACCTCTCAGTTCCTGGAACAAAGCTCCTAAAACCCCTGTAATCTCTTAAGTGATATGAGCACTAGGAGAATCTTTTGTTCTAAAATCATTTAGAACAATCATTTCTAATCCAGGCCTCCTGAAACTGTTGTCATTTCCTGGGTGATAGGAGCATCTTTTATTCAAATGGGGGCTCCTAGGGGAGGGCTGGTCACAACCCCTATTCTCTTGAGAAGGAAAAAAGGCTAAAAACGGAGTTAATGATCAATCATAAGTATGGATAAAGACTCCATAAAAATCCCAAAAGTGCAAGGAACTTCCAGACTGGTGCCCACGTGGAGGTTCTGGAAGAGTGGTGCCCCAGCAGAGGGCATAGCTCTGGGTCCTTCCCTCAGGCTTTGCCCCGTGCATGTTTTCTATCTAGATGCTCATTTGTGCTCTTTATTATACCCTTTTATAATAAACCAGTAAGTATAAGTAATTTCCCCCCTGAGTTCTGTGAATCACTCTAGCAAATTAATCGAACGTAAACAGGAGGTGTGGGCAATCAGTTGGCACAAGGAACGATCGCGCTTTCAACTGGCACCTGAAGCGGGGACTCAGCCCCTCAACCTGTCGCTCTTGGTAGGCAGTGTCCAGAATGGAGTTAAATTCTTGGACACCTTGGTGGTGTCCAAGAATTGCTTATTGATTTAGGATATTGGGTACAGAACCCTTATGCTAAGCCACAGGAGAGCAACTGACCAGTAGTTTGAGGCAGCAATAACACCAGACAAAGGCAAGAAATCCTGCAAACCTGAGCAGGACTTGAGAGGCAGGAGGAGCACAAGAAGAGACATCCAGTGAAAAATCACAGAGGAGAGGGTGATGGGAAGGTCTTTAGACTTGGATTTTTCTCTTTAAAAGATACCCCTTTTCTGGGTGACATACAACTCATACATGGACAGGTGCTGGCACATGAAAGATACAACATTGTATATCAATTACATCTCAATAAAACTGGAAGAATTCCTAGAACAAAAGTGACAGGTATACCTTATTAGATATAAAGACGACACACCTTTGTAGTCTCAAACAGTGTGGTTACATAAGTGTATCACATCATGAGTTATTAAAGTCTATATACTGCATAATAATTGCCACAATAAGTTTAGTTAACAACCACTCTTGTGGTTACACATTTATTTTCTTGTGAATAAAGCCTTTAAAATCTACACTCTTTGAGGCTTTTTCTCTAAACTTCTCAATAACACCGTCAGCTCCCAAATACCATTTTAAAAACCTTTTCACTATTGAAATTAATGAGGGTGGATTCTGTTCTTCGCAATGAAAACCCTAACTGAAGCTGTGAGGTGTCTTGGTGGTAAGTGGAAGCTAAGAGTGGCACCCATGCTCTATTGCTCATTTTAAGGGCATAACAGTTTCAAAGTATACTGGGCCTGGTTAAGACCCATGTACAGTATTATGTGGCATAATAAAAATAAAAATATTTGGTCTTTTTTCTGTTCCTAGAACAGAGCTTGTAAAACCCTAGGAATTTCCTGGGCGATGGGAGGGATGGGAAGGGCTTTGGTGAATTTAAAGCCCTTCGCAACCACACCTGAGTCTAAACTAACCAGGCGGAGGAGGGCGAGGCCTTCGGAGAGCCTCGGATTAAGAGCTTGTCCCCCAAAGGCCAAACGCTTGATTAGAAGGTTTGAACTTTCAGCCCCACCCTGACCAGGGCGGGGAGGGAGATCCTAGAAATTAAATTCCATAAATTCTCATAGCGGAGGACTTTCAGAGAGCTCCCTCTTGGGTCTCAACCCGGGTCACTGCCCATGAAACTCCTGGTGCGCTTGTCTCTTCCATGTAGCTGTTCCGGAGTTGCTTCCTTTATAATAAACCTGTTAACGTAAGTATAGTTTTTCTGAACTCTGTGCATTGTTACACGAAATTAAGAACCTGAGGGAGGGGGGTCGTGGGAACCCCCAAATTTGTAGTCCGCCGGTCAGAAGTGCGTAGCCTGGGCAGCTCGTCCTGTGCAGTAACGTCGGGCTCCTGGGACTGAGCCAGGGGGTCTGCGTTGACTCCTGGAAGCTGGTGTCAGAATTTAATAACTGGAAATCCACTTCGTGTCGGAGAATTGATTGTTCATGTCAGAAAAGTCACACAGTCTATTATATCTAGTTTGACTTTAAAAGTTTCCTGCAAAGGAGACACGTATTAAAAATAATCTAACGCTGGGGTGGTGAACACAAAGTAAAACATACAGATGGTGTATCGTACAATTGTAAATAATAATGCAGATAGAAGCTAATAAGAAAATAGCGAAACTAACAAAAGCTTTTCATCAGGTAAAAACAGTATGATAATCTAATAATATATTACAAGGAGCCCAGGCTGGTGGCACAGTGGATAAGGCGCTGGCCTGTGAACCCAAGGGTCACTGGTTGGATTCCCAGCCAGGGCACATAACCAGGTTGCAAGCCAAGCCTCCAGCCAGGTCCGTAGCTGGAGGCAGGTGAAAGGCAACCATTCCTTGATGTTTCCCTCCCTCTCTGCCTGGCTCCCTTCCCCCATCTCTAAAAATAATAAATAAAATCTTAATATATTACAAGCAGTCATCCGATGAATAAGGAAGTATCTGCTTTTAAAAAGAAACTCATGCCCCCACCAAGCAATAATATAATAAATAAATAAATACTCTTGCTGTGGAAAGAACATTTTGAAAATTAATGTATAAAAATTTTTTTAATGATTTTATTTATTTTTAAAAAAATTTTTAAAGATTTTATTTCATTATTTTTAGAGAGAGGGGAAGGGAGAGAGACATCTGTGTATGGTTGCCCTTCAACTGCCTCCAGCTAACAACCCAGCCAGCAAAGTGGCCATATGCCCAGGCTGGGAATCGAACCAGCGATCCCTGGGCTCATAGGCTGGCACTTTATTCACTGTGCCACCAGCCAGGACTGTAAAATTGTTTTTAATTTTTGGCACTTTTGTTTCCTAAAATGATGTAATGTGTTACTTCTAAAGTCTCACCTGCATAGTAAAAATACTTGGAGACATAATTTATCATGTATCTAGAAGTCTTAGTGGGTTTTGAAACTATTTGTTAAAACATTAAAAAATTCATAATCTTCCAGTTAGTCCACAAAACATTTATTGACATGTCAAGAAAAAAAGAAATTTCCTAGCCAGAATTAACAGAAACAGAAACAAAATTGGTAAATTGAATTACTGCATGAGTACCAAAATTTAGTAAGTATAGACAACAATGTATTTCTATTTGAATCTGTCTAGCTTGGTAAGTATCTTTATTAGCTAGGACTCCATTAAAATCAAATACCAAAATGAATTGAACTAGAATTTTAAATTGTCATATCACAAATTTAAAAATCATAAACAAGATTTTTTTTAAATAGCAAATATGTGTAAATATGTTGCTTTAACCATATCAATCATTACATAAATATTGTCGGTGTATTCTAATGGGGTAATTGATCAAAATTTTGGATTGGTGTAGGCCAGGGATCTCCAAAGTGTTGTCTATGGATCTCTACGTCAGAATGCTGTTCCTGAGCCTGTGTTCAAGATATACCAGTACTAAATTGAGATGTTCTCCTGCATTTAATAAGAGGATTTGAAAGAGAATCAAACATAGAATAATTGACTAGGTGATTCCCTCTTATGTAATGCCGTTGTCTGTGAAATATCTCAAGGCACTGGTAAAATGCTTTCCGCAAGTTGATCTGTTGATGTGCAACAATTTCAACCTAGATTTCATGCTGCAATTGAGTTGAATATTAATGCAATGCCTGACTTTATGCCATTAGTTTCTTTATTTAAGTGGTTTTGTTTATTTGGTGAACTAAGGAAGAAACTAGAGACAGAGAAGCCATGGATGGGAAAAAATGAATGAGTATGTCCAGAATGAGAACCTCAGAGATGGACCTTCTTGCAGGACCCGCTTGTTTTCAGTTTCTCAATCTCCTAAAACTCCAGAGACTTTCACTTCCTGTGCTATTCAACCACCCACCTTGGACAGCTGGTCCTCACTTAGAACTGAGTGATCTGCAGGATCTCAAAGGATATTTTCTTCCTCTGATCACATTCCCTCCCCTTTCCTCACTCCCTGTAGTTTGTTAAACTGTTCGTCCCTCTTTTAACTTCTAATTCCTTGCCTTTCTCTTTTTGTCCTTCCAGCTGGGCAACCTCATTTCTAGTTGTCCCTTCTCTGACCCTTAGCCTGGAAGGGAACTAATGTTGGGGAAAGGTTATAGATCTGTTTCAGCTGCTTCAGAGCCCTTCATGCCACTGATGTCATTATTTTGCACAGAATGCCCTGGGTAGAGAGAGGTTTTCTACAGTTCCAGAACAGACACTTTGGCATGGGCACAGCCCAGGGACATGATCCGACACCCTAAATCTGAAATCTCCTTAGTATCTGGGATACTAAGATTTTTTTTTTAATTTTGAAAGATTTTATTATTTTTAGAGAGAGGGGAAGGGAGAGAGGTAGAGAAGGAGAGTAACATCAATATATGGTTGCCTTTCACCTGCCTCTAGCTATTGACCTGGCTGGAGACCTGGCTTGCAACCTGGTTATGTGCCCTGGCTGGGAATCGAACCAGTGACTTTTGGTTTTGCAGGCGGGCGCCTTATCCACCTGCCACCAGCCAGGGCCCTAAGTTGTTCCTTTTTGTTATTGTTGTTGTTTTCTAATTGACCTTAATAAGTTACTTGAATGTCATCCGAAAGTATAAAAAGGTAGGTTTACCAATTAGATTGTATATTCAAGTAGTTGTTACATAAATTATGGTGAAAATAACAAAATTATTTTCAACAATTATTGTAAAGAAGTGTGGATGAAAAAAGGGTGTTCTATGGAAATTAACCTCACAAGGTGATCTGGTCATAAATTTCTTTTTTTTTTTTTCTTCTTTTTTTAAATTAATTAATTAATTGATTATTTTTTATCAATGTATGGTCGTGTTTTACCTGCCTCCAGCCACAGACCTGGTTTGCAACCTGGTTATGTGCCCTGGCTGGGGAATTGGTCATAAATTTCTAACTGAGCAGTTAGATGGTGGGTAGTTACACCCCAGCCATATATTTGTTTGTTTGTTTATCTGGCATATCACTTTTTAGTAAAAGATTTCTTTGTCTTCAGGAAGCCCTGTTTATTGTTTCTGTTCACTGAGATGAACTAAACACCTTTGAATAATCACCACCCTGAAGAGAACAAAAACTGTTCACCACCCTGTAATCCAGTCCTCGCCTGTAATCTTTCTTAGTTCCCTCCTTAATTTCAAATGTATAAAAGAAGCTGCAAAACTTATTCTTGGGAGAATTTGAGATCTTGCTCCTCCAGCATGTCATCAGTTTGGCTCACATAAATTCATAGAAATCTGTATGGTTTTCTTTTATAAAACAGACATCAGTAACACTGATTATAAAAGATTGAAGGGCCCTGGCTGGTGGTACAGTGGATAAAGCAGTGGCCTGAGAACCCAAAGGTTGCTGGTTTGATTTCCCAGCCAGGGCACATAACCAGGTTGCAAGCCAGGTCTCCAGCCAGGTTTGTAGCTGGAGGCAGGTGAAGGCAACCATACATTGATGTTTCTCACTCTTTCCTCCTTCCCCACTTCCCCTCTCTCTAAAAATAAAGAATAAAATCTTAAAACAAACAAACAAACAAAAAACATTGAAAGGTACATGCTTTCCAAATAAGTGGCATTAAGCCCTGGCTGGTGGCACAGTGGATAAGGTGCCAACCTGAGAACCCAAAAGTCACTGGTTCGATTCCCCAGCCAGGGCACCTAACGAGATTGTAAGCCAGGTCTCCAGCCAGGTCCATGGCTGGAGGCAGGTGAAAGACAACCATACATTGATGTCTCTCTCCCTCTCTGCCTCTCTCCCTTCCCCTCTCTTTAGAAATAATAAAATAAAATCTTTTTAAAAAAAAAAGTGGCATTAGTAATTACTTTTCTGAATATTGTATTACCTAATTGTACTTTTGAGATAATTTGTTTATTCTATTAGCATAAGAAACAAATGAGTAAATAATAAAACTCACTTATAATTTGAATTGCTTCATTTTCTGGTAAAACTTAGGATCAAAAAATATAAACATTGATTCTGACACATCTTCAAATCTCAACATTTCTAGATTAATACATAAAAGTTATGTTTGAGACTGCAGCTATATAAAATTTTAAAATTTAAATATAGTCAAAAACCCTTTTATTTCAAAAATCCTTTTTAACCACTAATATTTTAAAATTTATCTGTGTCAAAAATATCTCAAAAGTATAATAAAATGAATTTTTAAAATACTCATATAAACCAAAACATAAGAACACCCCCCCCCCCCCCCGCCGCCCGCCCCGGCCTTCTTGAGCTCTGCTCCTATTTGTGAAAATAAAATTCTTTTAATGCTTATATGTATCTTAGGAGTCTTTGTTTTCACTGTAAAATTTACCCATGTGTCAATACAATAACAATTTAAGAGGTAGCTGTGTTACAGTGTAGTCCTCTAACAGAATTGTATCTTAAGAATTTGTTAGATCTAGACAAGTGGTCGGAATTCACTAAAATTAATAGCCTCTCAAGAAACAAATGAACAATAAAAGAATTTTATCTTGACACATTAGCTTGTTTTCCTTTTTAATTTGTTTTAAATGCTGTAACTAATTTTGCTTTCATGGCTCATTTCTTCAGTCAGAGGGGACATCCCTTCTTATTTTAGTCCTGATCGAAGAATTTAGTTATGGGAAAGACCACAACAGGATCACTGAAGGGATCTTCTTCCCGTCCCTGACATGGACTATAATTGCTGAAGCCAGCCAAAAGACTAGGTCCTTGTTCCATGCGTAAGTTTTCCTTTGGTTAGTTTGCTTTTCCAATACAGTAGAGCATATACTCGCAAATTTCCAGCCAATTACTAGAGGTTTAAATACATAGAGTTTTGGTAATTTCAACAATATTTAAAAGCTGATAGCCTGTTTAATTGCTGGGCAATCCCAGCAAATACTTAGAAACTCCCTCATCCATTATTAATGCAGTTGACCCTTGAAACAACACAGGGGCTAGGGGTGTTACCCCCTGCCCCAGTGGAAAATCTGGGCATAACTTTTGAACCAACTCCCCCTGACCACCACCACCAAGCCTTAACTGCAGTTTTTCCTTGGTATCCATAAGGATTGCTTTCAAGGCCTCTCATGGATACCAAAATCCATGGATGTTTAAGTCCCTTAAATAAGAATAGCATAGATCAATGCATATAGTTGGCTCTCTGCATCCACAGATTCCCAACTGCAGGTCAAAAATACTGTTATTGATCCATAGTTTGTTGAATCCTCAGATGCAAAATCCAAGATACAGAGGGCCAACTGTATATTATTAAAAGTCCACATGTAAGTGAACATAAGCATTTCAAATCCATGTTGCTCAAAGGTCAGCTATTTCTTTTTTACATTAAGTTATGATTGAACCCTGGCTGGTGTGGCTCAGTGGATTGAGCACTGGCCTGTGAACCAAAGGGTTGCCCGTTTGATTCCCAGTCAGGGCCCATACCTGGGTTGTAGGCCTGGTCCCCAGCTGGGGTCAAGTGAGAGACAACCACACATTGATATTTCTCTCCCTCTCTTTTTCCCTCCCTTCTCTCTAAAGATAACTAACTAACTAAATAAATCTTAAAGAGAATTAACATGTAACATTGTTACTTTTACATATACAACATAATAATTTGATTTGTTTATCTGATAACTGGAAGTTTATACCTTTTGACTGCTTTTCTAACCCATTCGTCAGTACAAGATAGTCTCTTCTGTAGTAAATACAGAGCCATGTCAGAGAGCTAACTTCAGGCCATCTTTTAGACCCAATTTAGGGCACTATTGTCTAATTTTACTTTGTCAAGTGGCTTTCTCTTCTCCCTTTACCTTCATCCTCTCTATTCTCACCTTTGGTGAAGAGTGGGCTTTTAGCATAAATCATTTATTCTTAGACCACTATTAATTGAATACCTGCCATGCACCAGATATATACTCTACTAGATGCTAAGAATAAGAGAGTAAACAATACAGAAATCCTTCCTCTGAGCTTCCAGCCAAAGAAGAGAGAGAAGGTAAACAATCACATGTGTCAAATGGTTATAAGTGCTAGGAAGAAAAATAAAGCAGGAAAAATGGATAGGGAGTGTGTATGTAGTGGTGGGGGGCAGTGGTGGTTGCTCTGGCAAATATAATGGGGAGAGAAGTTCTCAACAGTTAGGTGAGTGAAAAAGTGATAAATTTAAAGAAATAGTATAATTGCTGACTTGAGGTTCATGGTCATAAGTCTAAAGGAACACCTGGCAGCACATTTGAGCAATTTCTTTTAGTCACACTGAGCTACAAGGACACAGAGTAGATGTAGACTCAATATAGATGTAAGGTTTAATAAAGACTTAATGAAGGTTATAATCTTGTCAAGCATGAAATGGGAGAATTGAAGAGATTAGAGTTTCAGGGTGACTGCAAGAAGGGATTAACTATCCTGAGTATAGCGTTTAAGTTAGTTAAGGGAAGAGAGATGGTAGATAGGTGAGGAGTAGTAAAAAGGAGACAGGGTTAATAAATTACTGACCCCAGTAGAGGTAAAGGATTGTTGGAGTCCATAAATTCCTGATTTTCTTCTGAGATGGAAATCAGAAGCCCCATTGGGGTTTGAGCATCCATATTTATTTTGGAGAGAAGGCTCACCAACAATGCTCTTCAGCCGCTTAGGAACCCAGATTTGGTCAAACAGACACTCCTCCCTAATGGCTCTTCTCCCCCATAATGGCTCCTCTCCTCAGGGGACTCCTGAAAATGCAATCAAGGCCAAAGAGCAGGCATCCTTTGGACCCATGAGGTCTAAGAGATTCAGAGAACTTTCACATTATGGCCTTTACACAGAGTCATCTTCTATAACTTTATACTATACCTGACATATTTTTACTGTTGACAAAAATTCCTCATGTCATATGAGGTCCATCCCAACAGTATTGGTGGCACAAACTGTTTTAATTATATAGACATTGATACTTTCAGGATAGACCCATATAGTTTCAGCATTCTAGATGCAAATCAACTTTTTCTTAGAGTTTTCCACTGTTATTTTGCTATTTAAAAAAATCTTGATTACAGGGTTAATGGTACAGACTCTTACAGATTTTCTTAAGCTGGTTAAGTTGGTAAGCTTTGTGGTAGTGCTACATGAAGTTTATGGCTTCTGTCCTTATATGTTGGGCCCATGTTTACTTCCCACCTTCCAAAAATTATTTTTAATAGTTATTTATGCGAGATAATTATATTAAGATAAGTCATATTTTCTGTACATGTTCATTCACACCCAAACTTGAATCTTCTATGCTTTAAGCTATATACAAGGAACATAGGTTTAATTATATTTAATACTCTTTCCAAAATAAATAACTTATTTAGGGAAATAAGCTTATACCTACTGGTAAACATGTATTTTACTGTGAAAATAATTTAAGTATATATTTAAGTTTACTTTCTTTTCATATATGGAAATGTAAGAGCTGAAAAAAGAGGCTAATAAAAATATTGATGTCAAATGCAAATAAGATCAAATTTTGAATTATTTTTATTTTATTGATTTTAGAGACAGAAAGGGAGAGGGAGAAACATCAACTTGTTCCAATTTTTTATGCACTCATTGATTGATTCTTGCATGTGCCCTGACCAGAGATCAAACCATCCACTATGGCTTATTAGGATGATGCTTTAACCAACTGAGCTACCTAACCAGGGCCAAGGTCAAATTTTGAAACTATGGAATCGAACAGGAAGGAAATAAGACTAGGAATACACGTTATGCCTTCTTTGTAGTTAGTGTATGTGTTACTTGACTCAAAACCCTTTTTTAATGCTTTGTCAATTAATAAGACCTATTTCTTGAAGTAATTGTGAAGCAGCCTGACTATCATTAGTACCATTCTTCTCTCAAACTCACATTAGTAATACTTTTGAGAATCTTGCCCAAAATTTACTTTTTATTTTTATTTATTGATTTTAGAAAGAAGGGAGAAACATTGATTTTTAAAGTTTATTTGTTTATTATTTTTAGAGGGGAAGAGAGAGAGAGGCAGAGGGAAGGAGATATATCAATGTATGGTTGCCTTTCACCTGCCTCCAGCTATAGACCTGGCTGGAAACTGGCTTGCAACCTGATTGTGTGCCCTGGCTAGGGAATCGAACCAGCAACTTCTGGGTTTGCAGGCCAGTCAGTGCCTTATCCACTGTGCCACCAGCCAGGGCTGAAACAATGATTTATCATTCCACTTATTCATGTATTAATTGGTTGGTTCTTGTATGTGCTTTGAGTGGGATTGAACCTACAACCTTGGTGTATCAGGAAGATACTAACCAACTGAGATGCTGGACCAAGAAAATTTACTTATTCTTAATATATGACTCATTAAACTGGCCTTCCCAGGTAACTTACCTATGATGATGTATATATAAATACAGGTTATGTCAGTACTTTATTTTAACTTTTTTCTATTATATAGTCATAAGTGTATACCTTCTTTCTGTGACACAGCAGAGCAGTTGAAACATGTATTAAATAATTCATTCATCAGATAATTATTGTCTGCGATATGCCTGGTAATGTTTTAGGTAGTTGGGACACATCATGAACAAAACTGATAAAAATCCTGACGGTGCTTACAATCTAGTAGGGTAAGAAGGCAACAAATAAAATAAATAAGTGCAAACATATAGTATATTAATGATTAGAATTAAGGACAAAAGTAAAACATAAATGGAAAGAAGAAATGCATGCATGTGATGTTTAATTTAGATAAGCTAACTATGAAAGACCTCACTGAGAAGTTGATGGTTGAAGCAAGATCTAAAGAAAATGGGTGTGTTCTCTCTCCCTGGAGCATGCCCCTGCCATTCCCTTCCCCCTCTTCTTTCCCCTCAGCTCCCTCCCACAAACATACATCTTCTAAACTCTAAGGGGTCCCACAAGACTGCAACCAGGGAAGCAGTGGGCAGTGGCAGCTCCTGCAGGACTAAGTCCCTGAACCTGTCTCCAGGTCCCCCTGTTCTCTGACGTCTCAATGAGCTAACATAGCCCACCTAACCTCTCTCCTGTTGCTTCTTCTATCCTAAGCCCTTCCTTGATTTATCATCTCCAGCTTTAATAAACATACTGTACCCTCTTTGCCCCAAAAACAAGATCTGAAGAAAAAGAGAAAGTGAGCCTATCTACTCTGGAGCAGAAGCCTTCCAGGCAGAGGGAACAGCTAAAGCAAAGGCTCTGAGGCAGAAGCAGAACCAGAGAGAGGTATAGGATCAGCAAGGAGGCAAGCTGGGCTGCAGTGGAGTGCACAGGGCGAGTGCATAGCAGGCAGTAAAAACAAATAATAATGAAAGTGGGAGGAGAGAAGGAGCAAATGAAACAGGGTCTTGGAAGATCATTGTGAAGACTTTGGTTATTACCACGAGGAAAAGGAGGAGCCACTGAAAAGTTCTGAGGAGTGGAGTGACAGGAATTGATTACCAAGGTAATTCCATTCTGGTGTTGAGACTTTAAAGAACTAAACAAGGCCAAAGGCAAAAAGCAGAGGCTTTGGAGATCACTTAAGTTTGTAGCTATAAACTAGATAAAAAATTATATCAGCCCTGGCTGGTGGCACAGGCCTGAAAACCCAAAGGTCACTGGTTGGATTCCTGGCCAGGGCACATAACCAGGTTGCAGGCCAGGTCACCAGCCAAGTCCGTGGCTGGAGGCAGGTGAAAGGCAACCATGCATTGATGTCTTTCTGCCTTTCCCCCTTCTCCTCTAAGAATCATAAGTAGGCCTGCGAACCCAAAGGTCGCTGGTTCGATTCCCCAGCCAGGGCACATAATGAGGTTGCAAGCCAGGTCTCCAGCCAGGTTTGTAGCTGGAGGCAGATGAAAGGCAACCATACATTGATGTCTCTCTCCCTCTCTGTCTCTCTTCCTTCCCCTCTCTCTAAAAATAATAAATAAAATCTTTAAAAAAAAATAATCATAAATAAAATCTTAAAAAAAATTGTATCGACTTGGACTAGTTTGAATCCTAGGTAAGTTTCAAAAATGTAACTTAAAATTGTTACCCATGGCTGGGTAGCTCAGTTGGTTGGAGTGTCAGGCAGATGAGCCAGGTTGCAGGTTCAATCTCTGGTCGGGGCACATACAGGAAGCAACCAATGAATGCATGAAGGAGTGGAACAACAAATTGATCTCTCTCAAAAATCAATAGATTAATATATATATATATATATATATATATATATACACACACACACACACACATATACATATACATATATAGCCATAGACTCTGGCCAGGTGGTTCATTTGGTTGGAACATCACCCTGTACACCAAAAGATTGTGGATTCATCCCCGGTCAGCACACATACCTAAATTTTGGGTTTGATTCCCCGTTAGGGTGCATCTGAGAGGCATCCAACAGTGTTTCTCTATCACATCATTGTTCCTCTCTCCCTCTCTCTCTCTCTCTTAAATTAATAAATATATATCCTCATGTGAGGATTAAAAAAAAAAGTGTAGTCATAAAGATTTGCTAGATTTAACTGACTGAAAGATGTGAGACTGTATGTCTGAGGTTTTGGGCCTGAGTGAATTTAGGATTGGAGTTGCTGTTTACTAAAATGAGGAAGACTGTAGGTTGGAGCAGTTCGAAGGGAGATATCCGGAGTTCAAGTTTGGACATGCTAAGTTTTAGGCGCTTATAAGACTTTTCTCATGGAGATATCCAATAGACAATTGGATGTGTGAATATGGGGTTCAGGAAAAAGGTTTAGGACAGACATAAATTTAGGAGGTAAAAGCAGATAAGCCTGGAAACTGGATGTGCTCCTAGCCCTGTACCAATAGGGAGAAGATCCAAGGACTGAGCACTGGGAACAGCCCAACATTGAAAATAGAAGATTAAAAAGGAACTAGCAAGAACTGACTTTTGGATTTAGCAACACAGAGATAGCAAATACTTTTATTTTTACTAATAAATCATCTCCCATGTCTAAATGTATTATTTGCCTCCTAATTCCTAACTATTTGCAAAGTTAAATTCTTTAGCTGAGTTCTGGAGACATGTGAATCTACAGGAGACAAGGAAGTTGGGTTTTCTCTTGTTGAGTCTGATGCTAGAATGATAAAATTCTTTAAATATCTTTCATCTAGTTCATGTAATACCTTGACTTTGATGAAAATGCATACTGCTTGTAACTATGTTTGACGCTTAAAATAAAACATAATTATGGTGTGGTTCAGTTGGTTGGACGTCATCCTGCAGACGGAAAGGTCACGCATTCAAATCCCGGGTCAGGGCCCATGCCTGGGTTTTGAATTTAATCCCCAGTCGAGGTGTGTGCAAGAGGTGACCAATTGATGTTTCTTTCCCTCTTTTCCTCCCTCCCTTTCCCTCTTTCTGGAATTAATAAAAGAAAAAAAATTTAACCAAAATTACTGCTATTTCCACATGACATCAAATAGCCCTGTAATATCCAGGTCTTACTATCCTGGTCTTCAGGCCTTTCATATATATACACACACACACACACACACACACACACACACACACACACACACATATATATGTATGTATGTATATATGTTTGAGAGAGCGCGCGCGAAAGAGAGAATTTGTTGTTCCACTAATTCATGCGTTCATTGGTTGATTCTTGTATGTGCCCTGACCAGGGATCAAACCCTCAATCTTGGCATATATGGACAATGCTCTAACCAATTGAGCTGCCCTGCCAGAGCTCAATATTTGAGAAGCTACTTTCTCACTAGTCTTTCTGTAGTACATCCTTGTCAAGTCTGTATTGGATGAAAGCAACTATGTTACTTCCACACACACTCCCCAATTTCTCAACCGCCTCAAATATGTGTCTTATCAACAACACCTTTGCCCATTTTTCATAATACTTAAAACTTTTTTTCCCTCTCTTCTACCCTCCTTCCTGCCCACTTTTCCCATCTGCAACCTAGGCTACTTAGAGCTATATTATAAACTCTATTTAAAATCTCTGTCCAGCCCTGGTTGGGTAGCTCAGTTGATTAGAGTGAGATTTGTCCCAGTGCACCAAGATTGAAGGTTTGATCCTGATCAGGGCACATACAAAAATCAACCAATGGATGCATAGTTGAGTGGAACAAAAAGTCAATGTTTCTCTCTCCACCCCCCTTCCTGTCTCTAAAATCAATCAATCAAATCTCCACCCAGATATCTGACAGGCATCCAGAATTCATTATGTTTAAAACTAAACTATTGATCTTTCCCCTTCTTCCAACTTGCTTCCCCCCCACAATTTCATTTCCAGTAAATGGTGCTCTCCTCCAAGTGTTCAAACCATAACCCCCAAATGATCTTTATATTCACTCTAACACCAAAGAAACCCATTTTTCATATTCCTTATTTTAAAACCATTCTGGTTTTATTTAACTCAAATCTGCTTTTGTCACTTTTCACCCCTTTCCATTCACCCTTACCCTTAATTCAAATCTGATTTGTCACAGTTCTTAACACCTGGCGGGATTAAAGGACATGTACTCCATGGTAGTATTATATACTTAGAGGCTTTTGATACTTTGCCCTTATAGTACTTACTCCCCAGTGGGGAAAATAGATGTTCAACATACCACTGGCTATACTATTACAATTTTAATAGGTACTACCTAATAGGTTGTAATGAGAGTGGGTAACAGGAAGACCTAATCTAGTGCAGGGGCTCCTTGAGGGAATGACTTTAGGCTGACACACCTGAGTGTGGGATGGGAGGAAAGAGGGAAAAAGCCCAGTTACAGAAGCTTTGGGAGAACTCAGGGCACTGGGAAGAGCTGAAAGGTCAGTGTGGCTGGAGATGGGGGGAGGGAGGTGCTGGGGACTGATAGATAAATCATCTTATCTCAAGGATTTTGATCTTTATCTTAAAAGTAATAAAAAGTAATTGACCAGCTTTAAGGGTGTGAACAATGATGAGATTTAGCTTTTGAAAAGGTCTCGGGCTTCTCTGTGGATGGTGTACTTCTCCCTTCCATTGGTTTTTAGGAGGAGAGCCAAAAAGCTGATAGTTTGAAGAAATTTGCACTTGCACTGAGTCATTGCTGGCTTTTACTTTCTTTTTTATTTTAAAATGTCTTCTTTTTAATGGTTATTTCCTCTCTTATCATGTTGGCCTTTACTTTCTTTGACCTCCATTAGGTCTTTCCGGATGTGAGGGCCACACCTAGGTGTGTACCTCAGCCACACCCTACATTTTTTCTTTTCCCTGTATAATATTTTAAACAACAAAAACAAGAACACAAGTATTAAATCTAAACAAAGTAGGTGCTATGATTTTTATTTTTATTTTTCATAAAGTATATTGTATTTTTTAATTAGACATTTCTTGATCTTGTTAATTGGAAATAAGACTTTCTAATCTTTTTTTTTTTTTTTACTAAAGCAAGCCATTCTCAGTGTTTTCAATAAGAAGAGGCATTCTAATGTAAAATGTAAAAATGCCTGCAGCGCCAGTTATTTTTGTGACCTCTACTAGCGGGTTGTTTTCTTGTGAAAACTTGGTTCCAAGTACATTTACTCTCACATAATAGCGACTGAATGAGAACATATCAGACTTGCGATTCAGGAAACTGGAAATTTATGTGGCAGTTCCCCATCCATCTTCCCATCCAACCACCCATCTAGGAATGACTATGTTAAGAATTTAGAAACACTGTTTCAACGGGCTCCAAATTGAAACTACTATTTACATTCCTTCTACTATGTGTCTACAAATTACTAGGAGGTAGTCACCAGGACTCTCAAAATCTTAACTCACTTCCCTCAGGCAGCTGTTGTGAAAGAGCTTCTAAGTGCCATTTAAAACCCAATGAGCTCACCTTGGTTCCAACCTCAGCTGTGACCTAATACTAAGCTCTCACTTTACGTAAAAAACAAAAGCTTTGGGGCGGGCTGCCGAAAAGTATGAAAATGATGTAAACACCGCAAGCCAAAAAAACAGGAACCACCTAAATAACAACATGGGGTGCTGTTTTAACACCTCCAGGGCGGCGCTCCTACTCCTAAGCCCCAGCTCCCCGTCCCGTGCCTGACATTCGGTAGGCACTGGATGACTGGGCGCGCAGGGATCCAAGAGCCACCAACACACAGTCCAACCCCTGCGGCCACTGAGCTCAGACAGCTCACGCCTCTCCGGTGCGGGTGCTGGGCGTGGCCACGTGACACGCTAGAACCAATGAGCGGGCCGGCTGCTGGGCGTCTTCTATAAAGGCGCCTGTCGCTGTCGGCTTGGAGCCGCCATTAGGGCAAGAGCTGGCGGCGACGGTTGGTGGAGATCCGCTGCCCTGCACCGTTTCATCCTGTGCAGCTGAAGGGGACGATCACACAATATCCTTTTTTCAAGAGGTAAGAGTTTCTTCGAGGAGCACTGTCCTGGAGCTAGGCTGCCCGGGGCACCCTGGGTGGGGGAATAACCGTTTTCTTGTTGTTTTTCTCCTCCCCTCCCCCATCGACACCGTGTGACCCGCTCGGCGGTTGGCAGTTGGGCGAGGCCATGCCCGTGCCTGCCCGCGGCCCAGGTGAACTGAAAGTTAGTTGCTTTCCTTTGGCCTTATCAAGTACAAGCTGGTTGATTAATAGCCCCTTTACGAAAATTCTTTTGGGAGTGGCGTTTCTCTTAACCATTTTTGGTTTTTGTTTTGGGTTTTTTCTTTTTTCTTTTTGGCAAGATGGGATGGGAAGAAGGAAGTTGAGGCGAGGGGTTGGGGGCCCAGTTGTACAGCCGAACCGCCTCCTATCCATCTCGGAAAAAACACTCGTGGTTTATTTAGGTAGTTCTCCTAAGGTTTGGATTAGTGGATCACCACTTGTGCTCCTGGTTTCAGGAACGGTTGAGAGAGAACGGAGCTTTGGCTGTAGCTGGCGATTTTTGTTGTTTCATTATGGGCATCAATATTTGGGATAGAAAAATTCCCGTCCTTGACTCACTTACTCGTTGGACTAATGTTAAGTTCTTGGAACATGCTTAACTCTTTCGTTGGGTGTTGCAGAAGCAGAGATGGGCCTGATCTCAAGGTGGTAGCTTGTGTTATGAATTAAGATGAGGTAGGTACAGAGCATTTCGGGATCGGTGGGCGGGGCTTGGGAGGATAGAAGAAGCAAGGGAGGCATCTGGGTGAAGGCAGTTAACATCTATGCCTTGAGAAACACATGAAGTTAGACCGAAGAGTGATGGATGAGGAGGGTTCTGGTCAGGAGACAGTAAGTCAAAAGCTTGGACTTGTTGGAACACACAGTAGGGTGGGACAGTGGAGAACTGCACATTTTTCAGTGTGGCTGGCACAATGTTGGGGGTTGGGAGAGTAGCAAGAGATAAGTCTAGTAGGATAGGCAAAGGGCCATAAGAGAGTTTATTTATATGATGATGTGCAGTGGGTTGGACAGTATCACTTTAAATTGCTGAACAGAAATTAAATGGTTGCATTAATTCAAGCAGGAAGTGACAAGGAAATGAACAAAATGAATAGTTTGGGTGGTGGAGAATAGGAACACAGTAAATATTCAGCATATGTAATTTATATATAGTCATTTATTAGAGGTATTTGATATTTTGCAGTGACTAAGACCTGCATTAGGGAAATTTGTAGATGGAGTAAAAAAAGGAGGGGGGGTCAAAGGAAGAACAGGGGAAGATTAATGGATTAGCAGAAGATGAGATTATGAAGGAGGTAAAACATCTGGAATTCCACTCTGACCCTCTATTTTTTCCCTTAGCACCCTGTTCTCATTTGTTTAAAGTACCATCTTCTTATCTTTGGCATAGCAGTAATGAAATATATTTATGTTGTAATTGCCTATAAGTTTCTGTGAAGAGACTGTATCCCTAAATTATAGCTCAGGGTTTGGCACCATTGTAGATGCTTTATAAATGTTTAATAAATCAACGAATAGAATCTGGGGAAAAAATGGGTCCTGGAAACTAGAGAAGAGTTTCAAGAAAGTCACAATAGTCTAGTAACATGTTGCTGAAAGGTCAAGTAAATATAGGATTAAAAAAGAACCCACTGGATTTAACAACTAAATATGGCATTAACTTTAAGGGAGTTTTAGAGAAATGGTGAGAAGCTGAATATGAGGTGGGGAGTAAAGACATTGTCATTTTTAAGGATGCTCTGGTGTGAGGTACAGAAGGGAGAAGATAGAGGCTATGAGGAAACAATAGGATCAAGAGAAGAATTTTAGGGATACTTGAGAAAGTTTATATTGGAGGATAAGCTAGGATAGAAATGTTGAAGATACAGTCAAGAAAGAGCAGAGACCTTCAGAGAAGGGGGTCGTTATCCAGAGTATCTGAGAAGTCTAGACAGCAAGGGCACATCATTATTAGATTGTAGAGAAGAGCAGATGAGAAGATTAAGTCATTGTGAAGAAGATGCATTTTCCAGATTACTTGTTTGACCTTAATTGAAGCCTGATTTTATTTGAACAAACCATTCTCTCCCTTGAATTGAAGACAGCTCATTTGATGATGCAGGATTTAGAGCAAGTTCATCACAGAACAGATTACTTTTGACCTTTCTGAACCCTAGAGTCATCTGATATCCAAAATCTAAACTTTTTAGTTCTAGGCTGTACAGTGCCCTGCTTGTGTAAGATCTACTATAAAGGCCAACCAGAACTGCCACCACAGAGCAGAATAACTTATTCTCTGCCTTTTATTAAAAGGAAAATATTTTAAAATTTATTTTATTTTTTGAGAGGGGGAAGAGAGAGAGAAAGAGAGGGAGAGAAATAAATATCACTATTTGGTTGTCTGTCTCACGCCCCTGACTGGGGACCTGGCCTGCAACACAGGCATGTGCCCTGACTAGGAGTCAGCCTTTGACCCTTTGGTTCACAAGCTGGTGCCCAGTCTACTGAGCCATGTCAGCCAGGGCTGGATGGAAAATATTTTTAAACAATCTTTATTCAAAGCTTCAAGAAATGCAACTATATCTAAAATTGAGCCATCCAGGCTTAGTTTTGTTTTTTAATCAGCTTGATTCCTTGAGACTTCAGTATGCATACAGGGCAACACAATTTAATATCTGCATAATTAAGGTGGTAATAATTGAAGAATTTATTTTTATTGGAAACCCCAAGAAATTGGTTGGTCCTGGTATTTTTGAAAGGGGGAGCTTTGAATTGGAGGCAAATTTTTATGTTTCTTGTAACATTTTGGAAACAATTTTTTAGCTTATGTGCGTGTTTAAGGAAAGCTTTGGTCTGTGTATATTTGTCAGATCAAACTTGGAAATGCTTACAACCATCTCAAAGTCTCTTTTTCATAGAATTTTGAAAGTTTACTTAGTCCTGACTGGGTAACTCATTTGGTTAGAATATAGAATATTCTCCTGACATGCCAAGGTTCCCAGCTCCATCCCTGACCTCAGGTCAGGGCATGTACAAGAGGCAACCAGTGAGTGCATAAATAGGTGGATAACAAATTGATATCTTTCGCTCTCTCTTGTTCTCTCTCTCGCCCTCCATCTCTCTAAAATCAATAAATAAGTTTAAAAAAATGAAACTTTATTGTTATTCATCGTTGGTTGGAATAAAATCAGGAGAACAGTTAAACATCTAGCAAAATTGAAAAACACTGGCCCAGAAATTATGAACAGAAATATATGCAATAGGTCAGGCCAAAAAATATATACATGTATATCTAATAGGTATTGGCGTATATATACAACGATGTATTTATTAGGATATTTGTTGCAACATTGTAATATCCATATGCCCACACCAAGAAGACATTATGCAGCTATTAAAGGGAAAGGTGACTGTCCTAGAATGATTTTCTTTTTCTTTCTTTTTTTTTTTTTTGATTTTCTAAGATGAATTAAGTTCTGGGAATGATCAGAGCTTTTTGTTCTGTAAAAAAACAACAAAAACAAAAAAGCAGATCATCTCTAAAAAGATACATAAGGAATTTCTAATAAGGAGGGAGACCAGTTGGCTGGGGACAAGAATGGGAAAGGACACTGTTGTATACCATTTTCATCAAATAAACTTACAAGAGCTTCATAAGCAATGCATTGTCTTAGAGTTTCTCCAGAATTCCAAAGATTCTTTTATAAGGAGTGGTTAAATAGGCAACAGAGATCTGATTTTAGGCAGCTTGCTCATGGAGCTGATTTGACAAGCTACATTATATGATTATCTAAGTAAACCAGAACATTTTACAATCATTTATGGTATATTGCTTGAGCAGTGGTAACCAGTGATTGTTAACGTAACCTTCAGTTCTTATTGACATCAGATTTCATCTGCTCAAGGCCATCCTTTTTAGAAATGTATCCATTGGTAAAGACTTTTGAAACAAATAATAAAATGACAATTCACTTTAACAACTGCACTTTCACACACAGGATAGTCTACAGTTTATACATAGTGGCCAATAAATATTTTTGTAACTCCGTACTTCACCATGCCTGAGTGTAAGTGATTTTAGAGAGAATCTTGAAATAACCAATCTATTCACATGAATGACAAATTATTTCTGACACCTTTCAACTGATTGTGCACCCACAATTATGTCAAAATAAAATTAAAATCTCTTAGGTTGAGCTGCTGGACCATTATACTGGCACTTTCTGTTTTCTATTAATAATAAAGGCTTTAAAGAAAGTAAAAATAGTGAAATTGGCAGCTAACTCAGAAATTGCCAAGCATCATAAAAAGCCACATCAGCTATTGTTAAAAATCAGTGAATAAACAGAGAACTAGAATACTTTGAACAATAAAACTGGGGAAATTACAAAGAACATTTGTAAAGGGGACAATCTATAGTCGTGTTGCTGGATAGAGACCAGGACCTCCAGCCAAACAATGCAGATCATTTACTTTTGGGGAGATCATCAGATTATTGATATTAGCTATTCTTTTGCCCAATGACAATTAACATCTATTGTTCATGGTCAGTCCATCTGCAACCCTCAATCACAGTGCACTTTTTAACAGAAAAAAGTATTACAAAGAGTAATATATGTATATATTTCTATCAGCAATTAACATTTTGCCATGATTTCTTGTCTATATAAAATTTTCCCCCAAACTGTTTAACACATACAAGTGTGAATTTCACACCAAAAATTTTGAACATGCATTAAACATTTTCCAGCATAATCATTCTCACACCTATCAAAATGAACAAGTCCCTAAGTTTTTCTCATCCAAAATACATATATTTAGTACCTTATTGCAAAGATTAGATATAGAATGAGGAGTTTGGTTATTATGTCTTAATTTAGAGCAGTTTCTCCTTAGTTGACTCAGCAATTTTATTCCTGGGTTTATACCCAATGTAATGTATATACATATAGACAACATGTATGTTCATAACATTGTCAGTCAATTAGTTGGAAACAACATAAAGATCCCAAGAGGAATGGATGAATTATGGTTTAATTCTATAGTCGAATAGAGAACAACATTGGTAGTAATGTGGCTAAATCTCACATTGATGAAAGGAAGCCAGACATAGTGTAATGCATAGTAAAACCACAAATTTCAAAAACAGTCACTAAACTTTCTAAGATAAAAGATACAGTGGTTATCTTTGTGGAGAAGGGAAGGTGTAGTAATCCAAACATGCAAAAGAAGTCTAGCTTTAAGTTACAAAGGCAGGATAAGCCATTTGCAGTTGTGACATTCTAGAAAATCTTTGTTCTCAATGACTTAAGTTCTAGTTCATATACGTATAGCATTAGAAAAGGGATCATGAGATGAAATAAATAAGATTGGTAATCATGTCCAAGTTAAGTTATTTTATCGTCGTATTTCTTAATCCTGGCTACATATCAGAAACACCAAGAAACTTTAAAAAGCAAACAATTCTTTTTTTTTTTTTCCCATTATTTTTAGAAAGAGGGGAAGGGAGAGAGGCAGAGCGGGAAAGAGACATCAATGTATGGTTGCATTTCACCTGCTTCCAGCCACAGACCTGACTGGAGACCTGGTTTGCAACCTGGTTATGTGCCCTGGCTGGGGAATCGAACCTGCGACATTTGGGTTCACAGGCCGGCGCCTTAACCACTGTGCTACCAGCCAGGTGACAAACAATTTATTCTTAAGCGCCTACTCCAGAGGTTGGAGACTGAGGGGGGCCTGAGCATTGCTATTTTTTAATGTAATTTTATTGTTCAATTATAGTCCGAGTTTCACTCTGTTGCTGTCCCCTGCTCTGCCAATCCTGTTGTCCCTGTCCACGGGTCCTAGACTAGACCCTTCCCCTTCTTTTCCCCTATTATCGCCTCCCCAACACCTGGCCACTGTTTGTTCCTTATTTCCATGTCTCTAGTTCTATTGCTCTTGGTTTGTTTTGTTCATTAGGTTCCACTTATAAATGAGATCATATGGTATTTATCTTTTGCCTACTGGCTTATTTCACTTAGTGTAATACTCCATTTCCATCCATGCTATCCAGAAAAGTAGAAGTTCGTTCTTTCTGCCGCATAGTATCCCATTGTGTAAATGTGCCAGATGTTTGATCCACTTATTTACTGATGGGCACTTAGGCGGTTTCTAGCCCTGACTATTATAAATAACACTGCTATAAATATTGGGGTGCATCAGTTCTTTTGAATTGATGTTTTAGGATTCTTAGAGTATAATCCCAGCAATGGGACCACTGGACCAAAAGGCACTTCCATTTTTAGTCTTTTGAGGAAATTCCATACTCTATTCCATAGAGGCCGCATCAAGTCTACTCCCTTCAGCAATGCACTAGGGTTCACTTTTCTCCACATCCTTGCCAGCGCTTGTTGTTTATTGATTTGTTAATGATGTTGAGCATCCTTTCATATGTTTATGGGCCTTCTCTGTATGTCCTCTTTGGAGAAGTGTCTGTTCAGGTCCTTTGCCCATTTTTAAAAATGAGTTGTTCGTTTTCCTGGTCTTGAGTCGGGTGAGTTCTTTATATATTTTGGAGATCAAACCCTTATCTTGAGGTATCATTGGCAAATATGTTTTCTTATATAGTTGGTTCCCTTTTCATCTTATGATGTTTTCTTTGGTTGTGCAGAAGCTTTTTAATTTGATGTCAAATTTAAAAATACCACTTAAAAAAAAAAGATTTTATTTATTATTTCCAGACAGAGGGGAAGAGAGAGAGGCAGAGAGGGAGAGAAACATCAATGGATGGTTGCCTTTCACCTGCCTCCAGCTACAGACCTGGCTGGAGCCTGGCTTGCAACCTGGTTATGTGCCCTGGCTGGGAATTGAACCAGCGAACTTTGGGTTCACAGGCCTGCACCTTATCCATTCTGCTACCAACCAGGGCCCATTGCTGTTTTTTAAATGATCGATAAAACATCACATCCATTAGGATGGCTACTTTTAAACAAAAAAT
Organism: Noctilio leporinus; assembly: GCA_004026585.1. Lineage (NCBI taxonomy): Eukaryota > Metazoa > Chordata > Mammalia > Chiroptera > Noctilionidae > Noctilio > Noctilio leporinus. Next base: position 25,472 of record PVIW01008919.1, read on the forward strand.
AGAAAATACCAAATGATGTACAGATGTGGAGGAACTGGAACCCTGAAGAATGTTGGTGGGAATGTAAAATGGTGCTGCCATTATGAACAACAGTTTGCGATTTCTCAAAAAAAAAAGTGAAAATAGAATTACCATATGATCTAGCAATTCCATTTACATATTTCTGAAATCAGGGTCTTGAAAAAATACTTAAATACCCATATTCATAGTACTCCACAATAGGCAGTGTCCATTAATGAATGGATAAACAAAATAACGCTATAAACATATAGTGGAATATTATTGAGCTGTACAATGAAGGATGTTCTGGTTGAACGTTGAGAGCATTATACTAAGATATGTAAGACAGTCACAAATAGACAAATGCCTTATGATTCCACTTATAAGGTATCTGGAGTAGTCAAGTTCATAGCAACAGCAAGTACGATGTGGTTGCAAGGGGTCGGGGAAAGGGGAGTATAAGAACTTATTTAATAGATTTAGAGTTTGTTTTGTGAGACTAAAAAGGTCTGGATATTAGTTACTCAAAAATACTAATATATTTAACACTACTGTACTGTACACTTAAAAGTGGTTCAGGCTCTGGCTGGGTAGCTGTGTTTGTTAGAGCTTTGTTTCCTTATGCCAAGGCTACTTACTGGTTTGATCTCTGGTCAGGGTACCTACAAAAATCAACCAATGAATGCATGGGTAAGTGGAACAACAGATCTACCCGTGTCTCTGTCTAAGTCTGTCATCACTCATGTCAATACATTTTTTTAATGTAGCATGTAAAAATATTTGGAATGGTTCAGATGGTACATTTTGTATGCATTTTACCACAATTTTAAAAAATGTTGAGAACCAACACTGCTTTAATGCAAACAAACATCCTGGCTAAATGTAATATTGATCTCTAAAAATGGATAGTTTATTTGATAATCGTACTTTTCATCTTGCTGGCAGATTTGGCTTTGCTCTCTGATCCTTAAAGTAACAGTTCTTTCTAGTTATGTTAGAATTGCCATTTTGAAATATTTGTGAAGTTTTAAAGTATTTTATTCTACATGTAGTATTGTGCAGTTGTCGGGGTCCCCCTGGGAAGGTGTCAAGGTGGGAAGGCTTGGAGCCCCATGCAGACCAGGCGAAGCCTGTTAAACCTGACTGGAAAACCGGGAAAGCTGGATGTGTATGCACCTTCATGCTATAGCCAGCAGGCCCCAGGTTGAAATTGGGTCATGGGAACATACTTTAGCCCCTTTGAAGTCTGACCTGTTCTCTCACTTTGGTTAATCCTACATTGCATCAACAGCGAGGGTTTTAACATTTGAATGCATATCCTGACCTGAGTGAAATCTCAGTGCTCCCTCACTTCTTCCTGAAAAATATCTTTTCCTGTAATTAGCATTGTTTAGCATTGATTGACAAGCTATTGTGCCTTTAAGTGTACAGCTTTAAATAAAAGGTTTGGGAGAACAAGGAACTGGGCTTTTGGCCTTGAGCCACTAGCCAGCCTTCTCCTCCCCAAGCATAAGCTGCCTGGGAAGTAGTCCTTTCATCTGTGGCACTGAGGGATCTTATTGCATGTGGGGACCTCTGACTTGCAGAGGGCCCCCCACATGCAATAAAATTGTTATTTTAACACTTGTCATTTTTCTAATTGTTTTTTTTTTCTTAATTGATTTAAGAGAGAGAGAAAGTGAGAGAGATTTGTTATTCCACTTATCCATTCGTTTACTGATTGCTTGTTGTATATGCCCTGACCAGATATTGAACCTGCAATCTTGGCATATCGTGATGATGCTCCAACCAAATCAGCTACCTGACCAGGGCCTAATGATTGTTTTAAAATAAATCATTTTACTCAAATTAGCCAGAAAAATACTTTATTTTACCTTTTACCTTCATGAACAAATCACTGGGAATAAGTATATGTTAATATTATCTTTAACGTTCCCTGTTATTTTATTTTTCCAGGAACTTAAAGACTTTTCCTGCAAAGACCTCAATTTGTGTTGTAGAAAAGCAGAAAAATACTGTGAAAGATTGAAATAACCTAAATCAGCCAAAACTAAGGCATACATAATGAAACAGCTTTTAGTACTTGTATAGAAAAAGGTTTGCATTTGTTTAAAAATGAATTCATTTATCATTTGGCTTTTTAAAAGTAATTATGTGCTTTAAAATGATACTTGTTCCTCTTGAATAATACTTTTCAGTCTTTATAGAACCATTTTAAAAGTATCTTAAAGGTAACTCACTCTTTTTTTTTTTTTTTTTTTTTTTAGGACATCTACTTGTAGACCTTAGAATATCAGGATTTGAAGCAGTTAAGAATGTCTATTCCAAGTAGACAAACATCTATTGTTAACCCTCCACCACCAGAATATATAAATATTAAGAAAAATGGGCGATGGACAAATCAACTGCAGTATCTACTAAGAGTTGTTTTGAAGGCTATATGGAAGCACAAATTTTCCTGGCCTTTTCAGCAACCTGTGGATGCCGCGAAACTAAAGTTGCCTGTAAGTATTTAAAAAAGAAAGAAAGGTCTGTAAATCTGAAAGAAATAAAATAGTCTTCAATATTATAAAATATGTTAATAAACATCCAATTTATTCACCATCAGTATGATGTCAGTATGACAGTTTGTTTTCCTACGTATTAAAATTCTTATTTTAACAATTTTTGTTAAAACTGTTAAAGAAAAGCATAGTACATGCTTTCTTGTTACAACATATGGCACTTGACCTTTTAATGCAGGGTTGTATGTCACCTCTATCGTGTGTGGCTCTTTTTTTCCCCCTAATCCTCATCCAAGGATGTGTGTGTGTGTGTGTGTGTAAATTGATTTTAGAGAGAAAGAGAGAAATGAAAGGGACAGATCAATTGGTCGCCTCCTGTACATGCTGTCTTGGCCAGAGATTAAGCCCACAATCTAGGTATATGCCCTGACCAGGAATTGAACCTGCAACCTTTTGATACACAGGATGCCGCTCCAACCAACTGAACCACCTAACCAGGACCATGAAATTTCTCTTGACACTTCCTGGAAGACTTGAATCACAAAATTCAACTGTAGGTCTTATGTTAGGAATTTTTAGCCATCCAATAACAGAATGGCTAAATAATATGTAAGATAGCTAGTAAAACATGGAACTGGGATTATACTCAGCATTTGGCAGATTCAATAAATCCTAGTTTATTTTTGTTCATGCCCTTTACTTTTTTATTTTCCAGGATTGTTCTTTCACATTCATGTGGTGTTCTTTTTTTTTTTTTTAAGATTTTATTATTTTCAGAGAGAGGGAGAGAGACGTCAATGTATGGTTGCCTTTCACCTGCCTTCAGCTACAGAGCTGGCAGGAGACCTGGCTTGCAACCTGGTTATGTGCTCTGGTCGGGAATCAAATCTGTGACCTTTGGGTTCTCAGACTAGCACCTTATCCACTGTGCCACCAGCCAGGGCTTCATGTGTTACTTATTTATTGAGTGTTTCCTCTGAAAAGTAATGCCATGACAATCAGATTTGTTTCTCATTACTAATGGTATAGTTTTTAGATTGTGCCTTTTTAAAAGTAATCAGTTCTCTCTAGTTACGGGAGTAAAGTTTCTTAAATTTCCTTGTGTGCCAATTGTAGTACATTCATTCATAATACTAACACAGTGTCTTCTTCAAAATCATAGGATTATTATACCATTATAAAAAACCCAATGGATTTAAATACAATTAAGAAGCGCTTGGAACATAAGTATTATGTGCATGCTTCAGAATGTATAGAAGACTTCAATAGGATGTTCTCAAATTGTTATTTATATAACAAGGTATGTAAGCCATGTTATACTTGCCCACTTGTTCATTCTATGGTGTTACATCTAGGAGATAATACATTTATTTCAGGTTTCAAATCTTGATTTGGAGTATTTTACATACTTTAATTATTTTTTACCAGTTTTTATCATTTCCATCCATCAATATTTGTTCAATCTATTTGCTATATTTCTGCCTGAAGAGCTGTAATGACTTACTATGTTTTAAAAAATGAAATGCTAGTGATAGCTGGTTTCTGTGAATACAGTGTCATTTCAAGATATTCTCTACCACACTTTTGCCATTGGTATGACTCCTAGGCCATAACCTAGGAAGCCAAACAAATTATATACCTCTATACTTCATGCCATATTTAAGACCAGACACATTCTCTGTTATATCTCAATAATAGTGTTTGCATCTGTGTTAATTCATTAACCTGTTTGATAATGTAAGTGGGCATTGTGAATGTGACCTTCACATTTGCTTTCATCCATGAAATTGGATGTAGTATTTTTTTTTAAAGATTTTGTTCATTATTTTTAGAGAGAAGAGAAGGGAGGGAGGAAGAAAGGGAAAGAAACATCACTGTATGGTTGCCTTTCACCTGCCTCCAGCTAAGGACCTAGCTGGAGACCTAACTTTGCAACCTGGTTATGTGCCCTGACTGGGAATCAAACCAGCAATACTTGAGTTCGCAGGCTGGTGCTCAATCCACTGAGCCACACCAGCCAGGGTGTCATAATAGTATTCTTATTTCCAAGAATACTGCATCATTTTCAAGGTCTTGTGTGATATCTAAACATTTAAAAACTTACATCTTATTTATTAAGAATCACTGGTGACACTGACATGTGATTTTGATTTGCTTGCCAAGGTAATTATTTATCAGTGCCACCTTATATGTTTAGATATTTAAGACTATTATCCAATGTCATTCTATTTTAAATCAGAAGCAAGGATACTATCAGCCTTTAATTTAACAATTCTTAAAGGCCTGTTCACATTTTATTATTTAAAAATAAAGTTTAGCAGTGCTCCAGAGCTACCTAACTTAGAAATAAGTATTTTCTGCTTTAGACTTTTGGTTTGTAATTTAGGGTTTTTTTTTTTTTTGTTTTTTTTTGTTTGTTTGTTTGTTTTTTCACCTCAATAGCAAAGTAAAGCAAAGAAAAACTTCTAAGCATTAAGATTTAAAATAAAGTTCTTTGGTGTCATTTTATCATTCAGTTAATTGAAAACTGAATTGAAACAAAAAAAAGTTTGCATAGCCATCAATAAGTTTTGTTTTAACCTATTTGTGAGGTAGAAATTTAAGTTTCTAATACCTTTGTATTAGTGGGATTCTTTGGGTTGCATCCCTAATGCTCAGGGCATCTTGGGTCCTTTTTTAGAAGTTAAAAAGGTAGGATGTTAGAATTTAAAATAGGAGATGCTACACTTTTTTCTAAAAGTGATCAATGTTGTTTAATATTGGGTTGGCCAAAGTGTTAGTTTGTCTTTTCCCATAAGATGGCTCTAGTAGCACTTAGTTGTCTTGACTTCATCTGAAACAATTTCATTAAATTGTATTGTGACAGCTGTCATATCAGCACGCATTTTTTAAAAAACATCAAAATTGATGAATTTTTGTGTAGTCATTTTAATATTGAAGATGAAAGAAAATACGCAACATTTTCAGCATATTATGCTTTATTATTTTAAGAAAGGTAAAAAATGCAACTCAAATGCAAAAAAGAATTTGTATAGTGTATGGAGAAGGTGTTGTGACTGATGGAACGTGTCAAAAGCACTTTGTGAAGTTTCATGCTGAAGATTTCTCACTGGATGGTACTCCAGTTGGGTAGAGCAGTTCCAGTTGATAGTGATCAAATTAAAAAATAACTGAGAACAATCAATGTTACACTATGGAGGAGATAGCTGACATATCAAAATGTCCAAATCAATAAAGTTATTGATGAAAATGTAACTGTCTTTTATTTTACAGGAAAAAGAAAGAACCATACAGACTTTTTAGCCAACCTGATACCCTCTAATAAGAATGCTATGTTACTGCCTACTATAAGTTAACGTATAGAAACTTGGTACTAACACTTACAATGTCTTCTTGAAAACCATAGGATTATTATACCATTATTAAAAAAACCAGCCGATTCAAGTACAATTAAGAAGTGCTTGGTATAGTGACAGTATTTTTTAACCTTATGGTGTATTTTATGTATTTTCTAGCCTGGAGATGACATTGTTCTTATGGCACAAGCGCTAGAGAAATTGTTTAAACAGAAAATATTACAGATGCCACAAGAAGAGCAAGTTGTGGATGCTAAGGAAAGAATAAAGAAAGGTAAGCCAAAAAAGATTATGCTCCCTTTCACTAGTGATATACCCAATAAAGGGCTAATTTCCAAAATATAAAGAATGTATACAACTGAACACTAAGAAAACAGCCCAGTTTAGAATTGGGCAAATGATATGAATAGACACTTCTCCAAAGAGTACATACAGAAATATGAAAAAATACTTAATATCACTAATCATGAGAGAGGCAAATTAAAACTGCAATGAGAATATCACCTCATACTTGTAAGAATGCCCATCAATAAATCAACAAAGAACAAGTGCTCGAGAGGATGTGAAGAAAAGAGAACCCTTGAACACTGTTGGTGGGAGTGTAGACTAGTGCGGCCACTGTGGAAAACAGTAGGGAAACTCCTCAAAAAACTTAAAATGAAAATGGATCTGCATTTGACCCAGCAATTTTACTTCTGGAAATATATCTGAAGAAATCCAAAACACTAATTGGAAAAAATATGTGTACCCCTATGTTCATTGCAACATTATTTACAATCATCAAGATCTGGAAAGAGCCCAAGTGCCCATCAATAAATGAGTGGATGAAAAAAGCTACGATACATCTATGCAATAGAATAGTACTCAGCCATAAAAAGAAAGTACTCCTCCCATTTGTGACAGTGAAACAAGTCAGAGAAAGATGAATACCATATGATCTCACTTTGATGTGGAATCTAATGAGCAAAATAAATTGACGAACAAAGTAGAAAGTGATTCATAGATATAGAATAGGCTGACAGCTGTCAGAGAGGAGGGAGGGATGGAGGACTGGGTGAAAGAAGATGAAGAGATTATTAGCCAAAGATCATAAGTATAACACACAGACAACAGTGTGGTCATAGAGGGAAGGAGGTGCAGAGTAGGTGGAGGTGGGCAAAGCAGGGATAAATGGGGCCGAAAAGAGACTTTGCTTTGGGCAAAAGAGTACACAATTTAGTGTGCTGATGATTTGTTGAATTGTACACTTGAAGCCTATATGGTTTTGTGAACCAGTGTCACTCCAATAAATTCAAATAAAACCAAAATTATTTTTTGGAGTGCAGACCCCTTGTAGTATAGGCTTCCCCAAATAGGTGCGTGTTCTAGGAACCCATCTGTATCAGTGTACCAGCTGATGGTGTTACAAGAGGCTGCATTTGGCTTCAGTGAATATTTTTTGAAGACTCAATACATTTGCTCATTTCATGTTGGGTGATTTGCCAACACACCTACCTGCCCACACCATGCTGGGTATTCAGCAGTTTTTGGCCAGAAAAATGGCATAACCTTCATGCCTCACCCTCCCAATTACCCCAATCTCACCCTGAGTGACTTTATTTTGACCCTGATGAAACATGTCCTCAGAGGGAAACATTTCTCTGATGTGGAAGCCATGAAACAAAAGTGGCAGAAGCACAAAAAGGCATCAAAATGGGTGAGTTTAAAAGCTGCTTTGAGAAGTAGAAAAAGCATCTCGATAGGTATATTGCTTCAAATGGAGGATATTTTTAAGATGACTGATGTTTAAACTAGTAAGAAAATATACACAGCTTTTATAAATAAATTGTTCTGGAGGGGTGGTACTCCCTTGTACACCATTTTTTGCTTTCCTGTTACACACTCTGAATTTGCTTCAATATAGGCCAATCACTGAAAAGGGAAAAGGTTCATGGTAGTCAGGGTTAGTTGTTATCTTCATGTTGCTAAATTTAAATAAAATTTTTATATTTTCATTTAGTTGATCTCTATCAGTATTTGCTTCAGAAGGCTATTGCTTGAAGTGCTTTTATTATTTGTGCCTACTCCAGTTGTACGAAATTACTTCCCATCTCACAGTCCTCTTGACCAATTTATCATCCTCTTCTACTTAATCTATATATGTGTTTGCTTTTCTCAGTGCCTCATATTAGTTAGTTAGTCTCTCTAAATTCCCTCTCTGTTATTAATCTCCAAATTTATGTCTCTAAGATGGTCTTCTGAGCAACCAGTTTTTTATCTCTGAGCCGTTGGACATGTTCACTTGGATGTCTTATACACATCTCTTAACATGCTCACAGTTCACCACTGATCTTTCTGTGGACATTGCTTGTAATGAGAAAAGGTACTAATACGCAGTTGTTTAAGCCAAAATACTAGTGGCTATCCTTGACCCTTTCCTTGCTTTGATTCCTTATCATATTCTGTTCATCAGTAAGTCATTTGGATTCATTCTTCAAATTGCCCTTGTGACTAATTATCAAGAGGACAGGCTGCCATCATCTTGCTCACAATGATCCTGATTATCCTGCCTGGTCTCTTCTCTATATGATAAAAGTGATCTATTAAGAAAACTAGAACAGGCCATTCACCTATCTTTGGCTGTCCTTGGCTTCCCATGGAAGAATGAAGTCTAATTTCCTACAATAGCCCTTTATGACCTGGTCTTTGCCAATTACTTCATTCTTAGTCTGGCTCCTTTTCCTCTCGCTTAATTTTTCTAACTGATTGTCTTGGAATACATTTTTACCACTACTCCATTCCCTGTCTACCTACTTCTTACCTTTATAACAACATCTTGATGGGTACCTCTTGAGAGAGGCCTTTCCCGGCTATCTTCTCTATATAGTAGGACTCTACCTTAATTTTGTCAGCACCCTATCTATTTCCTTCCTAACACTTAGCATCACTTGTAATCAGTTTGACTGCTTCTCTCTCTCTCTCTCTTTTTTTTTTTTTTAAGATTATAGTTATTATTTTTAGAGAAGGGGAAGGGAGGGAAACAGAGAGGGAGAGTAACATCAATGTATGGTTGCCTTTCACCTGCCTCCAGGTATGGACCTGGCTGGGGGCCTGGCCTGCAACCTGGTTATGTGCCCTTGCTTGGAATTGAACTAGCGATCTTTGGGTTGCAGGCCTACACCTATCCACTGAGCCACCAGCCAGGGCAACTACTTATTTTTTTCTCTGTTTCTTAACACTAGACAATATACAAGGACAGAGACTATCTTGTTTATTTTTTTGTCCTAGCAACTAGAATGGGAGCCTGACATAGTGGGTTTGCAGTAACTATTTAATGAGCCCTCTTGTGTTACAAGTCTTGTATTACGCACAAGAGATATAGTGGAGACTAAAAACAAAGTCTCCTTCCCCTCACAGAGCTTTTTTGTCTTACCTGAGGAAATAGATGAAATTAAAGTGATTTTGAGTATTCCTCATTATACACCTGTTTAGCTCCTGAGTTCAAAGAGCAATAATTGGGAGGATATCAACGGATATTAGATTGAATCTTGTTGATTCCTAAGTTTTATTGAGTCATGAGAACTCGGAGATTGAGGAATACCCACACTATCTTAAAATATATTCCAATTTATTTGATTCCTGAGTTTGTTTAGCATTAATTTGGAGAGTCAGAGAATCCTATATGTCAAATGTGAAGAATAAGTGAACTGGAGAGTGGTGAGAGTAGAAAGAGAGGGTAGTTTTATATAAACTTGCTTGAGAAGGTGAGATTTGAGTAAAGGCCTGAAAAGGTTTTTTAAAATCATTTCTTTTTTTAAGATTTTCATTATTTTCAGAGAGAGGAGAAGGGAGGAAGGAAGAAAGGGAGAGAAACATCAATATATGGTTGCCTTTCACCTGCCTCCAGCTACAGACCTGACTGGAGACCTGGCTTGCAGCCTGGTTATGTGCCCTGGCTGGGAATTGAACCAGCGACCTTTGGGTTTGTAGGCTGGTATTCAATCTACTGAGCCATACCAGCCAGGGTCTGAAAAGATTATTGAAGTGGGCCTTGAGGATATGTCCTTTCTGACAGAGCTTTGGCTTAACAGCTTTGAGGACAGCCGAACCAGTAGATGGGGGGAAATTGAGGGGTGAGAGTGATAAGGAGTGAGGTTGGAAAGAGGGCAGATGTAGTGAGAAAAAGGCCAAGAGATCATGCATGTGCTTAGAAGCCATTTTGAAGACTAGCTTTTACTTGTCTTCAAGATACCTGAAATGTTTGCTTGTGTTTACAATTATCTGTTAGTCTGAGTTTATATCAAACATCTTTCTGAGTAAAATTAATAAGCATATCATTAGTAGCAGGTTTTTAAGTCTTTGACATTATGCCTAAATTGGTCTAACACTATAAGCAAGTGTGTGTGGGAGGACTTCAAAGGGGAATAGAAATGTACCATGTTTTTATTGCTAAAAAGCTGAACTAAATGGATTAAATAAAATAGAATACTAAGGGGAAAATGTTAGTCTTCTATTTTACTCCAACATTGACCCTGGTTCATACTTCACTAGGCACTCAACAGAATGTAGCAGTTCCTTCTGTTAAAGAAAAACAGTCTCCTAAAACATCAGCAGAAGTATTGAAGCAGCAAGTGAGTCCCTTTGTATTTTCTGAAACAGCAATTGCTCCTTTAAATATGGCACAAAGTGCTCCACCCAGCTCTACCTCACAAACAGTTGCCCAGGTAAGTTTACTGTAGCTTTAAAATAGTTTGATATAAGTTTGGTTGTTGTGATGCCTATACCTATTTTCATTAAAAATTTTAAAAAATTATTTATTGATTTGAGGGAGATAGAGACAGAGAGGCATCGATTTGTTGTTACACTTACTTATGCATTCATTGTTTGATTCCTGTATGTGCCCTGACTGTGGATTCAACACACAATTTTGGCATATTGGGACAACGCTCTGACCAACAGAGCTACCCAACCAGGGATATACTTTATAAAAAATTGCTATGAAAATTGGTCTGTAGGATAACAGCAGTCATTCTTTTTGTCTGTATACATATTGTGACTAGAGATCTAGAATGTCAGCAAAATTTTTTCTGTTCTTCATTGCTCTCAAGGATTGCATAAGAAAATTCTTTGTACATGGAAAGAAAACTTGTAAATTATTTATTTTGCCTGTAAAAGAGAAATGAACTTTTACTAATATTTAATATGTGTAAGACTTGGTACTAACAATTTTTCTTTTTCCTCTTTTCTTTTTTCTTTTTTTAAGAAAACTGTTGCGCCCTGGCTGGTGGCACAGTGGACAAGGCGCCAGCCTGTGAACCCAAAGGTTGCTGGTTCAGTTCCCCAGCCAGGGCACATAACCAGGTTGCAAGCCAGGTCTCCAGCCAGGTCCATGGCTGGAGGCAGGTAAAAGGCAACCATACATTGATGTCTCTTTCCCTCTCTGCCTCTCTCCCTTTCCCTCTCTCTGAAAATAATAAATAAAATTTAAAAAAGGAAAACTGTTGCTCTGAATTATACTTAATATTTTTTTGTTATTGTTTTGAACGTTTTGGTTTAGGTTACAAGAGGTGTGAAGAGGAAAGCGGATACAACTACTCCTACAACTTCAGTAGTTAAAGCAAGTGGTGAATCTTCCCTAGTACTTACAGAAAAAAGACCAGCAAAAATGCCACCTGTAAAAGAAACTGTGTGGAAGAATGTTTTGCCAGACTCTCAGCAACAATGTAACATTGTAAAGAGTGTTAAAGTGACTGGACAATTAAGACACTGTAGTGAGATTCTTAAAGAAATGCTTTCAAAGAAACACTTTTCATATGCATGGCCCTTTTATAATCCTATTGATGTTAATGCATTGGGAATCCATAACTACTATGATGTTGTGAAAAATCCAATGGATCTTGGAACTATCAAGGTAACATTTTCCTTGATTGTCAAAGTGATTTTCCTGATTGTCTACTTTTCCTAATTGTCAAAGTGATTTTATCCTTGTAAAGAAATTTAAAATTCAGAAAATGGTTAAGAAAATTTAAATCACCAGTAATACCACTTGGAATGAATCATGGGAACAATTAAATGTACCTTTTATTTTCTCCTATTCAAATATAACAATGTTTTTTTACCACAACATTTGAGTTATGGTATATTACTGTACCCTAAATTTTCACTTACTATATTTTGGACATTATCTCATTATATATTCAAGACTATTTTTAATAAATGCACAATTCTAATGCAAAAATGTTTTTGGTTAGCCATTTATATAGTTTCTAATTCTCTCTGCATTTGTAAGGTTTAAATTGGTAAAATTTTTTGTTTGTTAATTTTAAGGGAAATTACTGAGAATAGAACTGTAGCATTTACAAAATTATCAATCTTCCTCATGAATGACTACTCATTATACTCTATATTTATTGTCTGAAACAGCAATTTTTATCCTTGCTTATCTCATGGCACACAAACTACTAAAATTCTGTGGCATACTAAAATATATATATTTTGCCAATTTGACAAAATAAGTATGATTTTGGTTTATTGACACCAGACAATTATTGTTGTGTTGGCTGTTACCATTTTTTTTTTTTTTTTTTTAATTTGACAATCAAAGGGAAAGAGGTTGGTGCCCTTGTCTGAATAGTCAGGTATTGCATGTTTTGGAACTTGTTGCAGTTTCACTTGCACAGTCCACCTGTGCTGTGGAACATCGGTTGAAAATTGCTGGTCTAGCAGTTTGGTTCTTCTAAATTGGTTTTTTACCAATTTTTGTGTTCATCCTCATTTTTTTACATCTTTGTCTTTCACTCTTGGTTTCCTAAATTGCAAACTGTGTTTCTTCCATGAGCATTTAGGTGTCTATATTTTATCTTTATTTTTTTTTTAATCATTTAATGCAAAGTTATTACAATATCATAAGCTATATTCCCTATTCTGTACTTAATTTTTTTTAAGTATATTTTATTGGTTATGTTATTACAAATGTCCCAAATTTTCCCCTTTTGCCTTCTTTCCCCTCAGCAATCCTCCTCCCCTTAGTTCATCTCTATGGGTAGTGCATATAAGTTCTCCATTTCCTATATTATTCTTAACAACACCATCTATTTTGTACCTTCCAATTATGCTTCTTAATCCCTGCACCTTTTCCCCTATACTCTCCTTTCCAACTCTCCACTGGTAACTCCCCCATATGATCTCCATATCTATGATTTTGTTCCTGTTCTAGTTGTTTGCTTAGTTTTTGTTTTTGTTTTTTAGATTCAATAGTTGATAGTTGAGTTTATTGTCATTTTACTGTTCATAGTTGGATCTTTTTTCTTAAATGTAGTCCTTTAACATTTCATATAATAAGGGCTTGGTGAGGATGAACTCCTTTGGCTTTATCTTGTCTGAGAATTGCTTTATCTGCCCTTCCATTCTAAATGATAGCTTTGCTGGATAGACTAATCTTGGCTCTATGTCTTTGCTTTTCATCACTTTGAATATTTCTTGCAAGTCCCTTCTTGCCTGCAAAGTTTCTTTGGAGAAATCAGCTGATAGTCTTCTTATAGGAACTCATTTGTAGGTAACTTCTTTTCTCTTGATGCTTTTAAGGTTTTCTCTTTATCTTGAACCTTTGGCATTTTGATTATGCTATGTCTTGGTGGGGTCCTCTTTGGGCCAAGCTTGTTTTGGACTCTGTGTTTTCTGGACTTGTGGCTATTTCCTTCACCACATTAGGAGTGTTTTCAATTTCTTGCTCTTCCTCTTTTCCTTCTGACATCCCTGTGTTTCAAATGTTGACGCTTTTGGAGATATCTCAGAATCCTCTTACTTTCTCCTCATTTAAAAAAATTCTTGTTTCTTCTTTTGGTTCTGGTTGAATATTTAGTTCTTCCTCATGTTCCAAACTGTTGATTTGAACTTTGGATTCCTTCCCTTCACTGTTGGTTTCCAGTAAATTTTTCTTTATTTCACTTAGTGTAACCTTCATTTCTTCCCATATGCTTTTGCCATATATTTGAGTTCTCTGAGCATTCAGTGTTTTGAATTCTGCATCTGATAGGTTGGCTATCCCCATTTCAATTAGTTGTTTTTGTTGGGGGAGGCTGTCCTGTTCTTTCATTTGGGCCATATTTGTCTTCTCAATTTGGCAGCCTCCCTGTTTTTGTTTCTGTATATGGAATATAACTGTGACTCTGTATATTTGCACAATTGTTACATTGTATGAGCAGAGCCTTAATTATTTGCTTGGGTGGTGCAACCCACTTCACTACTTTGTGCCTCTTTATTTAGGGGGAATGTTGGAGAGAGAACAATGCAGCAACTTGGCTATTGGAGGCTTTCTCAGCATTTGCCCCATTTCCAGCTACTTCACTCATTTCTCATATGAAGCTGGTGTCCCTCTAGCTGTTGCCCTGGTAGGGTTTCCCAGAGTGGGTGGATTTGCATAAGTTCTGTGACTATGCAGACCCTGAGAGACTGGCAGTTTCTTCTATCACCCCAACTGCCCCTGTTTTTTTAGCCAGGACTTAAGAGGCTTTATCTTCCCAGTGTTGGAACCCTGGGCTGTGTGGTTTGGCTTGGAGTTATGGGATAGCTAAATGCACTACATGTGAATGAAAGACCACCCTTTCTGCTGGCTTATGCAGCATCCTCTCTTCCTCTCTGCTCTGGCTTCCTGGCTTTGCCCCTTCTATCCATCTTGGTGAATATGCCTTGTTTTAATCCTTGGGTGTTGGACTTCTCATAGTTAGATTTTCAGGCAGTTTTGAGTATTTTTTGTTTCTAATGGTTGTCTTAAGACTTCAAATATTTCATGCCACTCCCTCCTATTCTGCAAAGTTTCTGTTGAGGAATCAACTGACAACCTTATGGGAGCTTCCTTGTAGGTAACTGACTTCTTTCCTCTTGATGTTTTTAAGATGTCTCTTTGTCTTTGACATTTGATTATGATGTGTCTTGGTGTGGGCCTCTTTGGGCTCATCTCGTTTGGGATTCTGGGTTTTCTGGACTTGTATGACTGTAAACTTCACCAGGTCGGAGAAGTTTCTGCCATTATTTTTTCATAGGTTTTAAATCTTTCGTTCTCTCTTGTCTCCTTCTGGCATCCCCATGATGATAATGTTGGTATACTTGAAGTTGTCCCAGAGGGCCCTCACACTGTCATTACTTTTTTGGATTCTTTTTTCTTTTTGCTGTTTTGACTGGGTGTTTTCTGCTTCCTTATCTCCCAAATTGCTGATCTGATTTTCTGCTTTATCTATTCTACTATTGATTCCCTTTAAATTATTCTTCATTTCTGTTAGTGTCTCCTTCATTTCTCAATGGATATTTTTTTATGTTTACAGTTCCGTTTTTGTCTCCTAGGTCTTTGTTGATCTCACTAAGTTCATCTACTCTTCCCTTAAATTAATTGAACATCCTTATAACCAGTGTTTTGAACTCTGTGTTTGGTTGGTTGCTTATTTCCATTTTACTTTCACTGAAGTTTTGTTCTGTTATTTCATTTGAGACATGTTTCTTTGGTTTTTTTGGCTGCCTTCCTGTGTTTGTTTCTGTTTATTAGGTAGAGTGCTATGTTTCCTGGTCTTGGTAGAGTAGCCTTTTGTAGTAGCTGTCCTGTAGTGTTTGGTGGCTGAGCCCTCCCTGTCACTGCTTTGGGCATTCTAAGTATAGCTTATGTGTGCACCCTCCTGTTGCAGTTGAGCCTTGATGGCTGTTGGCGTGTTGATGTGAGGAATTTAATCCCAGGGTAGTCAGCTGCAAGCACAGTGAAGGATCTCTTGTACAGAGGCCAACCCCATGGAGCAGGACTCACATTATCTGGGCACTGATTTCCACTGAGTCTACCTCTTGAATTCAGTGTCACTCATAGAGGCGACTGGGCGATGCTTTGGTATGGTATGAATCTGCCCACCTGGTGTGCTGGTTCTTGGGCCTTTAGGAAGGTACAGGTCAAAGCTGGCTGCCACCTGTGACCTGACCAGGGGCCACCTGGCATGGGCTACGAAGTGGTCTGCTGTTGGTTGCTAATGGTGCTGGGTTTGGATATTCCCTTGAGAGGCTAAGCTGTAAACCATAACTTGCTGCTCCTAGCGGTGGGCTTGGGGCTATATAGAAAGAGGTACTGGGTATGCGAAGGCCAGATACTGCTTGTTTGAGAGATTTTAGGAAAGTCTAAAGAATGAGCCATGACAGGCCATTTGTATGCAAAAGTCACTGAAAGTGGCTTGACTGGGTCCAAAAGTGGGTCTCAGGGAATCACCAAGGTGGAGTGGACAGTGTTATCCAGGTTGATGGAGATTCAGATATGGCGCCTGCCTGCCACTCTGGGGAGGGAGTTCTCAGCAAAAGAATAAAAAGTTTCTGCCAGCACTTTCTGTCTGGAAGAAAGCTGCTACTTCAGCCCTTGCCTTAATGCCTCATAATTCAGTTAATCCCATATATTCCTGGCACCTTATGAGCTGCTGTTCCTGCTCTGGAGTTCAGAACAAGTGTGTCCAAGTTAGTTCATGCACATGCTCTTTCACAAGAACACCCAGAGCTCCAGCAGCCCTCTGTCTTATTCATCCACAATCCTCATTTATTTTCACAGCCAGAAGTTATGGTGACTTGTCTTCCTAGCTCTGGAACCCTGGACTGGAGGGCCTGTTGTGGAGCTGGGACCCTTCGCTCTTCTTGGGGGATCTCTGAAAGCATTACATCCTTCTTTATTAACCACCACACATAGGTGTAAGGCCAGTCTAGTCTTCATCTCTACCCCTCCTACTTGTGTCAGTGTGGCTTCCTCTTTATATCTATCATTAGTCATGGACTTCTGTCCACCTATATTTCATGTGGTTCTGAATGATGGTTGTTCTGTAGTTTAGTTGTAATTTTGATGTGGTTGAGGGTGGTTGTGAGTACTGCATTTACCTACTCTGATATTTTGGCCAAATGCCCTATTTTTCTGTTTTTGAAATAAAGAAGTCTATTCAAAACCTTCATAATTTTGGAATAATAGCTTTCCTCATGCATTAGTCACTTAGCATATTAATTAAGGCTAAACTCTTTAATTCTTCAGTTACAGCGTTACTCTCTTAGGCCTATCAATTAAGGCTAAATTCTCCCTAGAACACCCAAAGAATAAACCTGCTACCCTCTGCCAGACCAGCCCGACCCTCAATGTGCCCAGAGCTCCTTCCCATTCAAATAACCATCTGCTGGGAAATGGAGGAAGCTGCAGCACCATCACTCAGGCATCCTCAAGGAAGGAAAGCCCCCCTATTTTTCTTTTTCTTTTAAAGATTTATTTTTAGAGAGGGAGAGAAACATCAGTGTGTGGTTGTCTCTCATGCACCCCCAACTCAGGCACATGCCCTGACTGAGAATCAAACCCCTGTGACCCTTTGGTTCACAGGCTGGCACCCAGTCCACTGAGCCACACCAGCCAGGGCTCTTTTTATCCTTGAATAATTCTTTAAATGACTGTGGATTTTTAGAAGAACAGTTGTTTCTTTCAGTACTAGATAATCTGGCATCTATTGTTGTTGATAAGAAGTTTGCTGTCAGTGTACTTGTCCTTTTGGAGATAATCTGCCTTTCCTCTCTCTAGTTTGTTTAAGAGATTTTATTCATTATTTTTAGAGAGGGAAAGGGAAGGGAGGAAGAAAGGAAGAGAAACATCAATGTATGGTTGCCTTTCACCTGCCTCCAGCTGGGGACCTGGCTGGAGACCTGGCTTGCAGCCTGGGTATGTGCCCTGACTGGGAATTGGAACAAGTGACACTTGGGGTCCCAGGCTTGTGTTCAATCCACTGAGCCACACCAGCCACGGCTTCTCTAGTTGTATATTTAATTTTATTCATCTTGTTTGGAAATTAGCACTTTCAATCTGAAGCTCATGTTTTATGTTTTGAAAAAAAAAAAAAATTTATTATCCCTTCAAAATATACTTTTCCCTGTATACTATAATAACAGACTAATGGGACATGAAACATTACTTGAACTAAGTAAACCTGAGCTAAATCTTCAAGGATAAATAGGACTTAGTAAGTTATAGGACATTGGGGGAGCAACTTGGAAGGCACTGAGGTGAGAAAAGCGTATCTAGAACACTGTGTCTGGGACAACATGGAACATGGGGAATAGAAAACACTGACTAGTGAAAAATGAGACTGAAGGAAAAGGGTTTGAACACAAAAGACCTTCATTGTAAAGAAGCCATGAGTTGTCAGTAAACATGAGAATTATGACCTCACATTTGATTCTTAGAATGAGTTCTGTATCAGCAATGTGGTTAGGCGGCTGTTACAGGATTCCAGGGATGAGAAGATAGTGGCTTTTAGTTCTTGAAAATCTTTTCATTCTCCAGTAATCTGATTAGTAGGAAATTATTTCATGTTTTTGTTTTAGTTTTTAAGCTACAATGAGGTCTGGTATGTTGCATTTGTTGGTGAATTGTTTATTAATGCACATGTTTTACCCAAAAATCTAAAGGATTTTCTTGTCTCTCTGTTGTTTTTTTTAGTGTCTGCCTAACTGACTACTCTGCATCCCCATTCTTCTGTATACTTCGTATGCAGCTACCTAAAAATGTAGCCTGTGCTGATGGCTTTTTCTGCTCGTTTTAAAATGTCTTTCCATTCCTAGGACACTTTTAATATAACTCTTACCTTTAGATATTCAAGGATGGTTTAAGGAGTTATTTTTTTCACTGCTTTTTCAAAATCAAACTTGTCTATCCAGGATTATCTGAAAAAAAAAAAAAATCCTAGTTTCCTGCTTTTGTGATTTTTGTTCCTGTTCTTGCCTTTACCTGAAATGCCCTCCTTCCTTATCTCTACTTGTCAAAATTCATTGAATTTTTTTTCAAAGTCTAATAATATGAAACAGATAAAGCAGAATATTTACATTTGTAAATCTGGATAGGATGAGTATCTGTTTGGCATTCTCTATATTCTGTATGTTTGAATTCATAACACATACTTAATAGGTGCTCAAATAATTATTGAACTATGTTGTTTGTGAAACCTGTAAATTTTTCTTTATTTAGAGGAAAATGGACAGTCAAGTATATAAGGATGCATATGAATTTGCTGCAGATGTTAGATTAATGTTCATGAATTGCTACAGATACAATCCGCCAGACCATGAAGTAGTGACAATGGCAAGAATGCTCCAGGTGAGTTATGTGCTCTGAAACATAGTTTAAACTTTTTAGAACCATAATTCAAGAGATAAAGAATAATACTTATCCCCAAGTAGTAAATCATAATTTATAAATTATGCTCTTAAAATTGGTAGGATTCTTTGTTTTCTGAGGTATAGCATCCTTTAGTATAAAATCTGTTAATGAATTGCCCTGTGTATAGATGATATAAGTAGGTATCTGAAAGAGGGTTGATTGCAGCCCATGTTCCACTGAGGGAAGGCTTAAGGACTTTTGAGGCTGAGCCTGTGGGTGGTGGCAGAGTGGTATGCCAACCAACAGGGCATCCTTGAAAGAATGTACTTTATATAACTTGAGAGGGCTTTCTTACCCAGAAAAAGTAAAACAATTTGCTAAGGCAGGCAGACAGGGAAGCATAAGTCTCATACTTCTTATAATTTTCGTTCAGTTTTATAGTGATATAATTGATATATAATATGTTACTTAAAGACATACAACAATGACTTAATAAATGTATATATTACAAAATGATGACCACAAGGCAAAACAGAATTGTCATCAAAATATGACACTAAAATGTATCTTTTGTTAAAAGTTAACAGTGCTGCATTAAATTAAAAAATACAGAAAAACCTTAATAGTCTAATTTTCCATTATAGGATGTTTTTGAAATGCATTTTGCAAAGATCCCGGATGAACCTGTTGAGAGTATGCCTGTATGTGACATCAAAACAGATACCACAAAAACTCTTGGTAGAGAAAGCAGTAGTGGAGCTTCCTCTGAAGATAGCTCATCTGGTGATTCAGAAAATGAACAAGTTCAGCGTCTTGCAAAGCTTCAGGAGCAGGTTGTATTGATAGAAGTTTTTTTTATCTCTATGAGTTGTAGCTGCTGATCCATTATAAAATACTTTTTGCAGATTAAAAGCTGTGATATTTAGATCATTTAGCTTTACTTATTGGCATATTTGTAATGTTTAGTAGTCTTTCCTACTAGAATATCTATATCCTGAAATTCTGTTATCTGTGTTTTTTAAAAGCTTTTATTTATTTTTAGAGAGAAGGGAAGGGAGGGAGAAAGAGGAAGAGAAACATCAACGTGCAAGAGAGACGTTTATCAGTTGCCTCTCACATGCAGAGGCAGGCCAGTTGGGACCTGGCCTGCAACACAGGCATGTGCTCTGATGGGGAATGGAACCAGTGACCTTTCAGTTTGCAGGCTGGCACTCTGTCCACTGAGTCACACCAGCCATGGCTGTTATTTGTATTCTTAACCACAATGAGTTGATTTACTTTGAATTGATTTATATGACATAATGTGAGATATTTTATAGAGTATTTGACATTTGTCATCTTTTTTTTGTTTGTTGTTTGTTTTTTTTTTGTTTTTGTTTTCATTTTAAAGATTTTATTTATTATTTCCAGAAAGAGAGGCAGAGAGGGAGAGAGGGAGAGAGCCATCAATGTATGGTTGCCTTTCACCTGCCTCCAGCCTATAGACCTGGCTGGAGACCTGGTTTGCAACCTAGTTATGTGCCCTGGGAACCAACTCTAAGCTGAAGCCTGAGACTACCTGGGACCTGGGACCTGAGACTACCTGACTACCTGGGAATGTTAACTATTCTTGATCTGGTTTTAGATGAAATTTTAAGTTTATGGGTTGAGCAAATCTGTACCCTTCAAAATAATGAATTTGTAGAATGAAATAAGAACCCAAAGGAAATATAATACAAAATGAATTTAAAATGTAATATGAAGGATACTCTTGACTTTTAAGTATCCTAATTTTTTTCAGTGTCTTTAATTATTTAGAGCCCTGATGTTTAAAGAATTTTTCCTTTATCAGCTTAAAGCTGTTCATCAACAACTACAGGTTCTGTCTCAAGTACCTCTCCACAAGCTAAAGAAAAAGAATGAGAAGTCTAAAAGGGAAAAGAAAATAGAAAAGGCTAATAATAAACGAGATGAAAATCCAAGAAAAAAGTCTCAGCAAATGAAATTAAAGGAGAAGTCCAAGAGCAAGTAAGTGCCTTTTATGATGCCTTATTTAAAAAATAATATCTAAAATAAATTTAACTAAATTTAGTTTTTGTCCTAGTGGGCCAAAGAAAAAGAACCAACCAGTGTTGGCTCTGAAATCTGAGGATCACGATAATGATAAACCTATGAGCTATGAAGAGAAAAGGCGGTTAAGTCTGGATATAAACAAACTCCCTGGAGATAAACTTGGGAAAATTGTTCATATAATACAATCAAGAGAACCTTCACTGAAAAATTCTAACCCTAATGAGATAGAAATAGACTTCGAAACACTGAAAACGACGACACTGAGAGAACTAGAAAAATATGTTGCTGCATGTTTAAGAAAAAAACCAAAACCTGGTGGTATGTATTCTGGATGTAAGTAGATATCAATTTGGTATTCGCTAGTTTTGAGTTACACTCACTCTTTTTGTGTGTGTGCCCTAAATCACACAGGTAAGAAAATAATGAAGTCCAAAGAAGAACTTCATTCACAGAAAAAACAGGAGCTGGAAAAGCGATTAATGGATGTCAATAATCAGTTAAATTCCAGAAAATGTCAGACAAAATGTAGGTGGCAGTTTTCAAATGTTCCTGTGACTCTTTAAATCTACTGGCATTTTAATGTGGCCTGTATTTTGTAGCTGAGAAAACTCCATCGTCCAAGGCTGTTGTTGGAATTGGTTCCCGACTAAGTGCAAGTAGCAGCAGCAGCAGCAGCTCATCAGAGTCTGAAAGTAGCAGCAGTGATTCAAGTTCTTCAGACAGCAGTGATTCCGAATCAGGTTAGCTGTCCCCTTAAGTGTACCTCTGGTTGTAGGGAAAGTTTTTTCTTGTAATAGTGAGACATATTTTGAAAAATGTTTGTTTTTTACCCAGAACAAATGTCTTAGATGCCTCACTTACTATATAATTGCATGTCAATGATTTCACTATTTTCCATAAGTGATACTGTGTAAAATGAAACTTAATAGCATATGTATGTGACTTAACAGGTTGTAATGTTGAAAATAATTTTACTAAAGGTTTGATAGCCTGTAAGTATATAATACCAGATCAGATTTTAATGCCAGAAAGTATCAAATAATAAAATGCTGATTGTCTTTTATAAGATAAAAGATAATTTGAGGATATCTTTCACTTTCCTGTCCTTGATGTAAGCAGATCACTAATGTTGGAAAGCATGTCCTATTGTGAAAATACAGTCTGAATCAGAAGATCATTTTGAATTAAGAAAGCAGTCATCCTAGAAACTGTAAAGTGGATTTTTTCACTTCTATATTTTCTTCACTATAGAATATTCTATTGATAAAAAGTTGTACTTTAAATTCAGACTCAGTTATAGCAAAGTATCATATTACCTTGTATAGTTTATTGTCAACTGTATCAAACTGATCTCATTCACACTTTTCTTTGTGCTCTTTCACTGGTGGTTATGTAGTTGACAAATAATCTTTTCTTTATTTCAGAGATGTTTATTTGTCAATTCTCTTAAAATAAAATAATCCCACACAGAATATTGACTATCAGGCATTCCTAATCATTTTAAGGATGTCCCTCTTGTTTTAGTCTGGTAGTTAAGGGTCTGCTGACTTGCACTACATTATGTTTTCACTTCTGGTTCTGTCTAGTTTGCATATCTGTGGTGCTTATTGCTAAATTTTGTTTTTACATTTCTAAAGTACATAGTGATAACACATTTTTGTTAGAATAAACAGAACTTTTAATTTCATTGGAATTTATAGCAGAAAAGATTTAATTTAAGGTTCTGATTATACATTATTCCTTATATTTGACTTTTAAGCATAAAACAATGCTGGAAAAACTCTTAAGTTTCATATAGTGTTTTAAATTGTAATTAGCATTTACAGTTTTATCTAATAAAGCATTTGTGGCCTAATAAGTTAGAGCACTTTGTCTTTTATTTGTAGGATAAAGCTTATATTAAAACTGTTAGTTTGAGAACAACAATAAAAATAAATAATTACAAAAAGAATGCTAAAAATAAAAACTGTTAGTTTGAATTATCTATTTGTATATTGACTTCTGACCAGTAAATGCCTTCAGTATTACCTGGATAGTATTATAAACAGAGTGCTTCACTAAAGTACCTTCATTTGAATTTGAATTATCAGTTTCTGAGAGAATCTTTCAGTATATTACCTGAAGGAAAGAAAATGTTTATCACCCACTATGTGTTCTTAACATGGTATATATTTTTCTGTTGCCTAGTTTTATA
This sequence comes from Noctilio leporinus, assembly GCA_004026585.1. Taxonomy (NCBI): domain Eukaryota; kingdom Metazoa; phylum Chordata; class Mammalia; order Chiroptera; family Noctilionidae; genus Noctilio; species Noctilio leporinus. The sequence goes on from PVIW01008919.1 coordinate 48,695, forward strand.
TGAATACATACATATATATATATATATATATATATATATATATATATATATATATATGTTTATTGCGGTGACACTGGTTAGTAAAATTTATACATGTCAAGTGTACATTTTATGATAAATCATCCGTATATTGTATTGTATGCCCATCATCCAAAGTCAGATATTCTTTCATCACCATATAGTTGACTCATGGTACCTTTTACTATCTTCTCCCTTCCCCCTCATATAATTTCTAGTGCCCCTATCTTTCTTGCAGAATAACTAAGCCTCAGAATTCTAATTTTAAAACACTGTGTTTAATTTCTCTTGTATGCCATTGTTACATCATTTTCAGATAACAGGGGCTATGTTATTTTATTTTATTGTTGACTCTATTACAGATGTCACCGATTTCCATCCCCCACAAATGATAAATCCAAAGATTGAGTTTAAAGGTTGGAGTGGGGGGGGGGGGGCGCACTGGCTGGTGGCACAGTTGATAAGGTGCCAGCCTGTGAACCCAAAGGTTTCTGGTTCGATTCCCAGCCAGGCAACAAAACCAGGTTGCAAGCCAGGTCTCCAGCCAGGTCTGTGGCTGAAGGCAGGTGAAAGGCAACTAAACATTGATGTTTCTCTCCCCCTCTCTTCCTCTCTCCCTTCCCCTCTCTCTGAAAAATAATAAAATCTTCTAAACAATAAAATAAATAAAATAAAGGTTGGGGGAGGGGAAGTTAGACTATGAGAAAAGAAAAATTTTGAAAATTAGGCATATTAGCCAAAACTTGTTACATAAGTAAAAATTCATTGAAAATACCAATAAGATTTTGTAGGGGTTTTTTCCCTCAAATTATAAAAGAAAATTTATTTAGAAAGGTACAGAGGTAATAGAAGTGAGCCTGCTGGGGCTGTGTAGGCTCAGGAAACAAGTTACAGAAGCAAAAGAGGGGCCCTTGGACATTGGAGAGAGAAAGGGAAAAGGAACTCATTTGCAGGGAGAGATGCAGGAGAGAGAGAGAGTGCCAGGATTTTGTAGCTTTAAAATTTGTCATTTGTTGAAAACTGAAACTTATAGTTGGAACATCTTGACTCCCAGAACTCTAGTTTATAAGGCCTTTGATTATTCATCATAGGAGATATTAATATAATTTCATTAATTCATTCATTAATATAATTTTCTGAAACCTGTGAAATTTTTTTGATAGAAATGTACTGATCTTTAGTAATTTCCTTCGTATTTATTCAATCTTCAGTATTTTTTAAATTAATCTCTTAATACCTGTCCTCCTGGATTTTTATAGCAACTTGACTTTATGCAGTTTTTGTAAGTCATAAATTTTTATAATTTTGGTTATCAGGAACAAGCCTCTAAATTAAGATTTTTAAATTCCTTAATATTATTGACTTTCAAGTTCTTACAGTCATCCTGTAGTATAATTTGGTCTCTTAATTGTAATATCATTTTGTTTAGGTGTGCCAAATGTTTTTAGGGTAACATCTATGAGAATATTTAAGTATTCTAAATAGTGTTAGAATTGTTTATCCATATTGCTTAAATAATTTTCTTCTATGTTTCCTCAGACATTATTTCATGCACTTTTGAAAAATATGGACTTAATTCTGATTTGTTAATATGATAAAATTAATGGCAGATCAGTGATTTCCAAGGAAATTTTATTTGAAAAATTCTTTAATTACCATTTCAATGAAGATATTGTCAGTTCTAACATAAGAGTTGTAATGAAGTCCCAAATCTTTGGAAAATATAAATGAGAAATTTGTGGGTTAGAAGTAGTACTTAATTGCAAACTTCAATGTGATTTTTATCTTATTCAAATTATATTCTTGACCGACATTAGTATATGCAAATTGTCATGTACAGATAAGTGAAGAAAATTTATTAAACACTGATATAAATATAAAACACTTACAACTATTTTTCCTAACCATCAAAATCTCACTAAATGTCAGACCAAAAATGTAAATAAGCTCTGACAGTAAAATGAATTACAGATGTATATGTAATTCATATGTAAGGTAGGCTGTGTTAGTATGTTCACATAGCTATTGAGAGTTTTCTAATACTTCACAACCTTGGCTATTATAAGTAATAAAATTATGAGGAATATAATTACTAAATCTAATCCTGTATTTAATATTATTGAAAAACAATCAAACAAAGCAGGTCACTGGTAATAGTGCTTTTGATTGATACCTAATAGGAAATAACTTTAGGAATTATCTAAATGTAAGCTCAGATATTTTATTAGTGTGGAATAGAATAATTTTAAAGGAATGTTTATAATTTCAATTGCTAAAGAGTTATAAAAGAAACTCAAAGCTTAAAGTAACAATTCCTTACCTTGTTAATACAAAGTGAATGTGCCATTCCATGAACTTTGTATTTTTTAATTAATTTGTTTGTTTGTTTTTAAAGATTTTATTCATTATTTTCAGAGAGATGGGCAGGGTGAAAGGAAGACAGGGAGAGAAGCATCAATGTATGGTTGCCTTTCACTTCCCTCCAGCTACAGACCTGTCTGGGAATCAAACCAGTGACCTTTGGGTTCTCAGGCCAGCACATTATCCACTGTGCCACACCAGCCAGGGCCTCAAAGTGTCTTTTTAAAAAGGTTTTATTTTTATTTTCAGAGAGAGGGAAAAGAGGGAGAAAGAGGAGGAGAGAAAAATGAGTGTGCAAGAGAAACATTTATCAGTTGCTTCTCACATGCAGAGGCATGCCATTTGGGACCTGGTCCGCAATCCAGGCATGTGCTCTGATAGGGAATCAAACCAGCAACCTTTCAGTTCGTAGGCCAGGCTCAAAGTGTTTTTAAAGTACCAAAATGATAAATTCAAGGACTCAAACTTGAATAAAAATTTGCATACATTGAAGTCCATACCTGAGCCTAATAAATAGTGATAAATTTTGCTTTTGTATTTAAATTTTTTCTTTCCAACTGGACCTTCTTGAATAAACACATGTGTTAGAGGAGTGTTTCTTGTCTTTGGCAGTCCGTTAGGAACACCTGTAAAACTCTGATTAGTTTCCAAATCTGAATTTAATGGAAAATGTTTTATCAATCTAGGTTTGTTTTGTTTCCACTTTCTAATTCTAGTTAAAATGACCTGGGTAAAAGGAACAGTTTATAATCAGTTTGTTCTTCAATGTTAAAATAAGTACCAAACAATTCAGTGAAAGTTGCCCAAACATTCTTTAAGCCTGGGTAAATCATTTAGCATCTCTGGAGCTATCTTCTTTCCTAGAAAATAAGGTAGTAGAACCGGGTAGTTACTTCGAATAACTTTTCTGTTCCTGTCATATATACCAGAAGTGTGATTATTTTTCCTAATTTTAAAACCTTCAGTAATTATTTCTGCTGTATATGGCATTATGTTCTGATTTTGCATTGATACTATATTCATATTGAAGTTACCAACTTTTTAAGTCCATATTATCCTACTGATGGGTGTTAAACCCTTTAATCAAATATCTGCTTCCAGCTCCATTTTTTGCCTATGGATTTATTTGTTTGTTCATTTCTTTTTGCCTTTCTTTAAAATGAGAACTTTCAATTAAACTTTTATATTGAGGTTTTGGGGAGTTGTGAAAACAGAACACATTACATAACATGTATATTATGGATTTGTTTAGTATTTTATATATATTATCAAATTTGACCCTCATAAAGGCAGGTATGCATGTTATCGCAGTTTTCTGGAGAGATTAGTTGACAGTGTACCTGTTGTCCTTACAGCGCTGTTTCATCCCCAATAGGGATTCTTTGCTAATTAAAATGTGATCTTAAATTTGAAAGTAAAAATGTGTATGATTGTCTTATAATTCTAAAGGTCAGGAACTCATAAATAAACAGAAATTGAAACTCAGGATAGTGAAGCAAAAGAGGGCCCTTGGAGACAACAAGTTGATGATGGCCTCTGGTCTCCTGGTTGCAAGTCTCATTGGAATCCTCAGAACTTAGACTAGAAAGCAAAGGTACACCTTGAGAAAGGGGTGTGGGCATGCTCAAAGAAGAGTGCGCCTGGCTTTGATTTTTTTAAATTGAAATTCTTCAATGCCTTTTTGCTAGTGTCTTAGGATTTTGAGGTGCTAATTTTTATAATTCAGAGCTTTAGTTTCATATGTAAGAAAACCAAGGTGCTGCCCTTGAATTTTTGCAGAATACTAAGGTGGTATGTCATATTTTTATACTTAAGAGTTTATATCATAGAATAATGTGGTTTAGGTACATATTTGAACAATTAAGACATGTATAATGTGCATATATTATAATTATATTAATAACATCTGTTTTTGTTCAAAGATGAAACCATAATTTCCCCCTTAGAGGTATACACTACCTTTATCTGTATCCTTAGTCTTTATAGCCTTCTTCCCTTCTCCTTCCACCTAACACCCAACGCTTAAATAATACTTAGTGAAATTATATTGATAGGGTTCATATCATTTTAAATAGCTGAATTCTTTAAATTACTGCACATTATTCACCAGCTCATAGTTTTCAAAGATCTGAGACAGACCTTATGAACAGCTAGAGGCTCTGGCAAGTAAGCTGGTGGTACCAACTCATAGAAAGTACTTCTGAGGCATAACTGCAACCACACACCGGGCCAAGTCCCTGAAGGAAGGCAGTGGGGGGATAAAAATCAGGCCACAGCCCCTGCCTACATCACTCTCCCTCAGGCCTCTACTGTGTCTGGAGACACAGAGAAAAAGAGAACCTTAAAACTGGACTGCACTCAGAAATCTCACGTTTAAGTGTATTTAGAAACACCTTTCCTCTTGGTCTTGCTTGCTTATACATGTGTGCACACAATCATAACAGCTCTGCAACAGTAAGTCACCTATAATCATTTTGATTTGCTTGATAGCAGCAAAAGTTGGCCTTTGATAGGATATTTTAAAAATAAAGCCATTTATTTTTCCTTTGGGGATTTCGCTCACTTGCCTTAGAGCATTCTCAGCATCTATACTTCAAGGGCCTACCACACTCTTTTAAAACATGCTTGGCTTTCAATATTTTAACATCTGTTGCTGGCTTCAGGCTTTTGACATGGACACGGACACAGGCACTAATGTCAATGATTTCAGATCAGTATGTATGGTTAAGCTTCTGGAGAATAAAAGAGAATGTCCCCATCACTCAAAAGAGGAAGGACCATTGAGCTTTTCAGACATAAAAGCACCAATCTTCCCTTGGAGTATTCCTTTGAAAGCTAGACTATCATTGTAGGTGTTACTCATTTGCTCAACAGTTTTCTAACATAAGATAAGAGTACTTTCTATTCCCCAAGACAATTTATTAGCTAATGTATCTTTATATAAGCAGTTGCTCATTTCTAAGTGTATATTTTTAAAATTTTGTTGTTGTATTACACCCATCCCCTTTTTCTTCCCCTCTGTCCCCTTCCCCACCCACCCCATATTTCTTTATAATTTTACCTTATTTGTCCTCAATTGCAGTTCACTTAATAAGCTTTATTATGATAACTTAAAAAAAAGCACATTATGGCTTTTAGCAATTTTAATAATGTTCAGTATCAACCATTCTAGGAAGGTAAAGAACACTTATATCCATTGGAAACTGATGGCATTTCAGGAGGCAGAAAGTAATTATTAAAATTGGAATGTTTAACCCTGGCTGCTGACACAGTGGATAAGGCACTGGCTTGCAAACCCAAAGTTCGCCAGGTTGATTCCCCAGCCAGGGCACATAACGAGGTTACAAGCCAGGTCTCCAGCCAGATCCCTAGCTGGAGACCAGTGAAAGGCAACCATGTCTCTCTCCCTCTCCCTCTTCTAAAAATAAATATTTTTAAAATCTTTTTTAAAAATTAAGAATGTTTAGCCCTGGCTGGTGGCACAGTGGATGAGGTGCCAGCTTGCAAACCCAAGGGTCACTGGTTCGATTAACAGCCAGGGCACATAACCAGGTTGCAAGCCAGGTCTCCAGTCAGGTCTCTAGGCAGGTGAAAGGCAACCATACATTGATGTCTCTCTCCCTCTTTGCCTCTCCCCCCACTCTGAAAATAATCTTTTTTTAAAAATTGAGAATGTTTTAAGGTTGAATAAGATTTGGTTTTGATCAACTGTAGTGCACTGGCATTAACTTTGGTTTGGTTAAACAAAGGTTTGGTGCTTTACCACACTGACCTAGGCTTGCCATTCAGGAGGATAACACCAGAATCAATTTTAGGATAAAGAAAGAGAAACCTATGAGTACCATGTTAGAGATCTGTACTGCCAGTGTCAGCTATAAAGGGTAAATTAGTTACTTACTATAAAAGCAATTTGTTGCCATATAGCTGAGGCTCTCAAATAGCTTAGATGTAACTAGAATGTTAATTAGATGGGAATCTTTATTATAATGCTTATTAGCAAGCAGAACAAACTTTACCATGAAAACAAAGTGTCACTTTTAATAAAAAGGCTGTATCCTCTCAGATAAATAATATAACCTTCCTCTTATAGTAAATTCTTATTTTAATTAAACCTCTTTGGCTATATGGCTACTCAGTAACTGATTTTAATATAATTGGTATTCCTTATTTCATTAAAACCTCCTCTCTTTTGTGACTTGTTTCTTTTTAAACTATCATTAAGCTCTTAACTGTGAAGTAACACACTTTTCTTTTTTGCCTAAATAATGCAAATTGAAATTTGTGAGTGGGTATTTATTCCATTATGTGAGAGTGAAACTACCCCTTTTAAAAGCAAAACCCTGGAAACAACAGTATAAGAGCCTCTTGATTTAAGAAGCTCGAGGTAAAGCCATTGTCTTGAGGCTGCCATTTCCTAAATATGCAAAAATTTGTAATTTAGATGTAACTTTAAGCTGGCAAACATTGAAATGTTTATTTATACATTTGCAGAAATGTTAACTACACTTAATGAAGTGAAAGGAAATGATTGTCCTTCTAAAAAGAAAAGGGTAAGTTAATTCTCCATTTTTATCTTAGAATTTAAAAATTATGAGTTATAGCTCAGTATGGTAGTAGCTCTTTTTACAATTGTTTTTTATTTAATTTATGTGAAGAGTTGTTACTGTTCATTTGTCACGAAATGTTTAAAGATTTCTTTTATTATTTTTCCTTCTTTTTTTTTAAATTGTTGTTGTATTACATCCATCACCTTTTTTGCTCCCCTCTGTCCCCTTCCCCACCCACCCATCCCCTCCAAAGTCAATCCCACCTGTTGTCCATGTCCATGGTTCCTTTATACTAGGTTCTTGTCTAAGCTGCTCCCCTTCACTGCCTCTGCCTCCCCCCAACCCCTTTCCCCCTGACCACTGAAGGCCTATTCACTGTGTTCATATATTTGGTTCTGTTTTGCTTGTTGTTAGTTTTTGTTCATTATTGTCCTGTAATGGGTGAGATCATATATTTGTCTTTCCCTGACTGGCTTATTTCACTAAGCATAATACTCTCCAGTTCCATCCATGTTGTTGTAAAGGGTACAAGTTCCTTCTTTCTGCTACATAGAATTCCATTGTGTAAATGTACCAAAGTTTTTTGATCCAATCATCCACTGATGGGCACTTAGGCTGTTTCCAGTACTTGGCTATTGTAAATAGTGCCGCTATGAACATAGGTGTGCATAGGTTCTTATGAATTGGTGTTTCAGGATTCTTTGGGTATAGTCCAAGTAGTGGAATTGCTGGATCAAAAGGCAGTTCCATTTTTAGTTTTTTAAG
>PVIW01008920.1:0-56367 GCA_004026585.1 Noctilio leporinus
TTCTCAAATTGGGTGTTTTTTGCTCTCTTGCCTTCCAACTCACTGATTTGATCCTCTGCATTATCTAAACTACTGTTGATTCCTTCTAGTGTATTTTTTATTTTCTGGTGATTCTTTTTTTATAGTTTATATGTACTATTTAATGCTTACTTTCTCTTGTTTAAATTCCCACTGAGATCATCCATTCTTCTCCTAAGGTTCTTGAGCATCCTTATAATCATTGTTTTTAAATTCTGCATCTGATATCTCAGTTGATTCTATTTCATTTAATTCTTTTTCTGGTGATTTCTCTTGTATTTTTTTTTGGGGGGGGATAGCACATACTTCTTTGTCTCCCTATTTTGACTTTTTTTCTGTGTGTGACTCAGTGCATTAGGTGGAACTGCTATGATTCCCAAGCTATTATGGTGGCTTTATAATGCAGGTATCTTGTTGGGCTCAGTGGTGCAATCTTCCAGATCACTTGAGCTCAGTGCTCCATCAATGTTTCTTGTAGGTTATGTGCACCCTCCTGTTATAGTGGAGTCTTGAATGCTTTTGGCCATTTCATGGGTGTAGTTAACCCTCAGGCTGGCATGGCACCTGAGGTTGAGTTGTTCTCAGCATGGTCTGGTGCCTGCTATAATCCTCCTTTGGGTGTGTCACATGTGTGTCTAGTTGGGTTGAGCTCTGAAGTGGTCTGAAGCCTGCCACTAGTTTTGTTGGTCCATTTGGGTGGGGTTTCAGTGAAAGTCGATGTCAGACACTGTGTGTAACAGACTTTGTGCTACCTGTCTGCAACTGCCACACTATTCACTGTTTGTAGTTGTATCTATTGGGCCTGGGTGTGCATGGAAGGGGCCAAGCTATGTCCTAGGTTTGGCTTCCTCCAGTTGTAAGTCAGTGGTAGATCAATAAAAGGTCCAAGGCTCCCTGAGGTTTACCTCCACTGTCAGCTACTCTGCAGCCCCCTCTGAGGTTGCCTAATTTGCCTCTGAAGCCTTCTGAAGAAGGTGGGCCCAAGCTGGCCATTACCCACATACCCTTCTGTAGGGTGTGATCTCAGTAAGGGAGGGAAACCAGTGTGGGGAGGATGGGGTTAGTGGGTCTCCTGCCTGGGGGCTATGTGATCAGGCACTCAACGCAGGGAAAATGGCCCCTACTCCAGAGCAATACTACTTATTCTCTGCCAGTGTCTCTATTACTAGCCCACTCAGGAGGTATGCGTTGCAATTTCAGGTTTAGTGCAGCCAGTAGACTTCATTGTAAGAGCAAGCTTGGCAGGGCAGAGTCATTGGGACTTGGAAGGACAGATCAAAGCAGTCTCCCATTGGGGGCAGCACTGGCTGATCCTACAGGATGGGAGAAGACTTGCTCCTGTCTCAAAGCCACACAACTTAATAATTGCCTTAGAGTCTGCCTAGAGCTTCTCCAGAAAAAGAGCATACCACAGGTGCCTATGGTGCGCAGCCAACATTCCTTTTAGCCAGAGTCAAGTTTGGCTGGATGGTGTTGCCAGTATTTGAGGGACCAGGTTAGTGCACTCCTCAGGCTGGTGCTGTAAAGATAAGAGTGCCCAACCCTGGGCAACCCTGAGTACCTGAGGGCAGTGTGGAATAGGGACTCAGCACAGGAACGTCAGTGGCCCTCCAAATCTCTCCTTGGAGCTATGCCACCCAGATCTTTTCTTTATGATTACTATATGCCCTCTACTGGATCCCCAGGTGAGTGTCCAAGAGCAAGATCCTGTGGTTTGGCCTATTAAGAGAGCACCTGGGTTTCTAGCAGACTCTCTCTCTCTCTCTCTCTCTCTCTCTCTCTCTCTCTTTTTCTCTCTCTCTCCTCCAGATGGACAGAGTGCCCACTGATTTTCACTGCCAGATGCTATGCAGGCTCCTCTTCCTGGCTCTGGTGCTCTTGTTTGGGGATCTCAGCATGTGTGTTTGAGACCCCACATTCCTCAAAGGGGACTTTTTCAGCCAAGATATTCCTCTGGCTTCTCAGCTACCACATGTGAGTGCAGGTGCCAGCCCTCTCCATGTCCCACCCTTCTTAACAGTCTTTATGTGGCTTCTTTGATAAATCCATGGTTATAATATTTCAGTTCAGCCAATCTTCAGTGTGTTATTCAGGTTGATGGCTCTATAATTTAGCTATAAATCTGGTTTGGCACTGGGAGGAGGTAAGCGTAGCTTCCATCTACTCTGCAGGCATCTTCCTGATCCAGTGCTTTTAAATGAAAATGCCCATAAGTGAAGCTGGTGGGTGGAAGGCACTTTGGGGAAGTAGAGCATATATTTTTAATCTACAATAATTAAAAATATTGAATACTGTTCAGGCCAAAGAAAATATGTAAGTGTGCTCAGTTTACCATACAGGTGTTCAGTTTACAGAGTCTTGGTCTAATTCAACCCTTAAATGTATTAACAAGGAAACTAAAGCCTGAGAATTGCAAAGTGACTTGTCAAAAGGTGCCCAAATAGTAGATGGCAGAAAGAGACTTGAAATTGAAGCATTTTGAATGTGAGAACTTCAAGTCCAGTGCTTTGCGTTATTACACTGTGCTGTTTTCTTAGGTTGAACTTTATAAATTAGGGAAAAAAAGAGCCATCTGGAAGCAATGAAGGCAATTTATGAATCATCACAATGCTCAGAACTGGTAGTTTTGTAAGAGAAGTACTGACACATTGTCAGGATAAAATATGAAAAAGTGGGCTGGGCATCAGAATTGAGAAGATGAAAAACAGGGAAAACTCATCACAAGTTGGGGAATGTGAGCCTTAAATCACTTCTGGACTGGAAGTGACAAAACTAATGAGAGAGATAGAGCTTAGATATGAAAAGGGAGAGTGACAACAACAGGCCTCTCTGAAAAGCTATGTGAGGGAGTTTGAGTCAAACATTTAAAGGATAGTCATCCACAGTTGATATTTGAATTAGCAGTTTAAAAGCATACCTGGAATTACCTAAGCTGAAAAATTGAACAGAGAATATTTGCATTCATCAGTAGGTTATTATTTTGATCAATGTAATGTGTACATTTATGTGTGCATGCATGTTCCTCTGTGTCTAAAACTGTAAGTAAAATGTCACTATGTGTTGGTGATCAGATGTTTGAGGAGAAAAATAAGTTACACTGTATAAGTATCTGATGTCACCTCCATATATATAGCAACATTTTGACAGACAGCTTTTCCTGGTAAAAATTGTACTACCAACATGCCTTATACCTCTAATTTTATTGCTGTCTAATTTTTACATACAGTTAGAAGTTGACAACATGTGCACCTATGAGTTGCCATTTTAGACCCTCTGTTTTCCTAACCAGATATAAATTTGGAGGATGATACCATTCAATAACACCATGCAAATAATCAATTTTCAGTGAAATTTTAGGAGCATATAAAGTGGATTACTTCAGTCATCTTCTACATATCAGGGTGGTAGGTTCAAATCTCAGTCAACAGATTTAGGTTTCTACAGTGCAACTTAATTTCTATGAGTCATTTTACCCCTTGGATAGCAGAACTTAATAGTATTCCTTTCAAGGATATGCACCTTTTTTCCCTAGTGTCATGAATGGGGGGAGTCATCTGATCTGCAATGTCATGTACCAGGCACATTGCCCCTTTGAAATTCTTCCACCAGTACCCTTCAGTTCTAATGATTTTCTCTGATACTTCCATACTTGCTTTATTTGAGGACTTTAAAATCATTCTGCTCTTTGCAGGCCAACATCAGGTTCGGAAATTTCTTTCCATTCCCTAAAATTTTCTCCAGGAAACAGATTGTAAAGACCCTCTCTCTGGGTTCCAGTCACATCTAGAGTCTCAAAATTTCCTTGTCTGTTCCATTCTAACAATGAAAGGTCTTTTCCAAGGAACCATGGACATGGACAACAGGTGGGATTGACTTTGGGGGGAATGGGTGGGTGGGTGGGGGGACAGAGGGGAGCAAAAAGGGGATGGATGTAATACAACAACAATAAAATTAAAAAAAAAAAAAAGAAAGAAAGAAAGGTCTTTTCCAGTCTGAGGAAATATAAAATACTTTCCTCATTAATAAAAATGTTGACTTTAGCCTGTGTCCTCTTAGGTGTCCTCATAACCTAAGTTTTAGACTGTAAAGCTGACCAACTCTTTTTTCCCCTGCTTTTATTCATTCATATCTGTCCCTAAGAAAATAAACAGAATTGATAAACTTATGAAGTTGGGAAAGGGTATTGGTCTAGACCAAGAGAAAAAAGATATTTCAAATAAAGAATCCTTATCTAAAACCAAATAATCTAAAATCATCACAAGCATCAGGAGCAGCATAGACATTTATTCTTTGTTATCTAAATATCCCCCTTTATATATTATGTGCACTTTGAGTTACTTCTCAAGGACAAAGATTAAATGTTTTTGGAGCTGGTCATATCATTCTTATTTGGAGAAAATGCTGGGATTCTGGGGTATGGTATCAGGGGCCATTTGTGGCCTGGGAACTAGGTAAAGGAGCCCACAGGGCAGTTGAATGATGTCAAATCTACCTCCCCAACTCCTGTAACTTTAGTGGCTAGTGCAGTCATTGTCCCACATGAAGATGTTAATGGATTATTATTATTATTTTTTTAAATTTTATTGTTGTTGTATTACATCCATCCCTTTTTTGCTCCCCTCTGTCCCCCTCCCCACCCACCCTTTCCCCCCAAAGTCAATCCCACCTGTTGTCCATGTCCATGGTTCCTTTATCTAGGTTCTTGTCTAAGCTGCTCCCCTTCTTTGCCTCTGCCTCCCCCCTCCCCCCTGAATTATTTTTTTTGAAAGGGATAAACTACACTTTAATAATCCTGAAGAAGCAGTGTTTGTTACTTCTTGAATTGCTTAAGATTTCTAGTTGAATATACAACTAGAAAAAAGATATTTTTCCACAACTTTTCAAGCCTTAACTCTGCTGCTTGCAAAATGTGTGTATACACATGCATGAATTCACATAGGGAGGTAGGTCAAAAAGAAACACAAACAACAAAGAGGAAAGAACCAATTAGGGAAGTATCGTAAAGGGTAATAAAAAGATAATCAGGTTTCAGAAAATCAGTAAGAACTCAAATTATGGGTAGGAGCAACAGAAAGGAGCTGATTCTATAGGGTTAAAATGGGAAGCTTGGCTTTGTTTTCAATAAGAGAAAGAGACTTGCAGGTCAGGGGAGAAAAGAAGCTGCAAATGGTAATTCAAGCTCATTGTCCTTCAAGTAGGGTCTCCTGAAATTCTCTCCAGACTTTGGCTGGTAAACTTAACCTGTCAGAGTCTTGTGCTAATGAGGCCAAGGTTGTGGGTTTCTTCTAATTTGGGCCAGGTAGCTTTACACTGCTCCCAACTACAAACTGGACCTAGGATATAAATTTTAACCCTAAGGATAGTTTCAGTCTGAGGCCCTAACCATGATCACAGGCTGAATTCTAAACATTGTCACAGACTGAGTCCCTAACCCTAGCCAGGTACCTCAGATTTGTAAATTATGGGTCATAAAAGGAACCAGGAAAGAAGGTAAGGGTGTCCATTACTTCTACTAAAAATCCAAACTTACCTTGTTAGTAGGACATGACTGACCTGTTTTCATGTTGTAACGGATGCTATGTATTTATATGGGAAGATACAAGGCTGTTGCCATTAGCTTTGAGGATAAAAGATAGGATAAAATTGACAAAGTCTCTTTGAAAATGTTTCTGATGTTTATTTATATTTTTTTACAGTAGAATTTTATTTTCCCATTACCTTTCAGTCCCCTTACATACCTTCCCTAAGCAAGCATGAAACTGTTGTCCATATAATTGACACCTTTTTCCTTTTTATTCACTCCCTCTACAATTAACCTTCCCTCCCTTGCTTGTCATCTGTCTCTATCTATGAATCTGTGTCTGTTTTGCTTGTTAGTTCAGTTTGTTCATTAGGTTCCACATACAAGAGAAATTATTTGATATTTGTCTTTCTCTAACTGGCTCATTTCATTTAGCATAATTTCTCCAGGTCCATATATACTGTGGCAAAGGGTAAATTTTTCAACTTTTTTTTTATGATCAAGTAATATTCCATTGTGTAAATGTACCATAGTTGTTTTATGCACTCATATACTGATGGAGACTTGGGCTGCTTCCATATCTTGGCAACCATAAATAATGCTACAATGAACATAGAAGTGCTTATGTTCTTTAAATTTAGTGTTTCAGATTTCTTTGGGTATATTCCGAGAAGTAGGATTGCTGGATAAAAAGCCAGTCCCATTTTAAATATTTCAAATTTAATTTTATTGTTATTGTATTACATTCATCACATTTCTCCCCCTCTTTCCCCTACCCCACCTTTCCATTCCCCTCCCCCCACAGTCAAATCCACTTGTTGTTCATATCTATGGGTCATCCATGCTAGTTCCTTGACTAAGCTGCTCCCTTTCTTTGCCTGCTTCTCCCCTCCTCTGCACACTGAAGTTCTGTTCCTTGTATTCATGTCTGATTCTGTTTTGATTGTTTGATTTGTTCATTAGTCTCCTGTAATGGGTGAGATCATATGGTATTTGTCTTTCACTGACTGGCTTATTTCACTAAGTATAATACTCTCCAGTTCCATCCATGTTGTCGCAAAAGGTAGGAGCTTCTTCTTTCTGCTATGAAGCATTCCATTGTGTAAATGTACCAAAGTTTTTTGATCCAATCATCCATTGATAGGCACTTAGGCTGTTTCTAGTACTTGCCTATTGTAAATAGCACTTCTATTAATATAGGGGTACAAAGGTTCTTCTGAATTGGTGTTCTTTAGGTATAGTCCTAGTAGTGGAATTGCTGGATCAAAAGGCAGTTCTATTTTTAATTTTTTGAGGAAATTCCATACTGTTTTCCATAGTGGTTGCACCAGCCTTCATTCCCATCAACAGTGCACCAGGGTTCCCTTTTCCCCACATCCTCACCGACACTTGTTGTTTGTTGATTTATTGATAATTGCCATTCTGACAGGTGTAAGGTGGTATCTTATTGTGGTTTTAATTTGCATCTTTCTGATGGTTAGTGATGTTGAGCATTCTTTCATATGTCTTTGGGCCCTTCGTATGTCCTCCCCAGAGAGGTGTCTGTTCAGGACCTTTGCCCATTTTTTAAAATTTAATTTTATTGTTGTTTTATCACATCCATCTCCCTTTCCCTTTCCTCTGCCCCCTTCCCCACCCACCCACTCCTCCCATAGTCAATCCTACTTGTTGTCCATGTCCATGGTTCTTCTGTATTACTTCCTTGACTAAACTGCTCCCCTTCTTTGCCTCCTCCTTTCCCTTCCCACCTCTCCCCATCCCATCTGCCCACTGGAGATCTATTCATTGTTTTCATGTATCTGGTTCTGTTTTGCTTATTTGTTTTGTTCATTATTGTCCTGAAATGGGTGAGATCATATGGTATTTGTTTTTCACTGACTGGCCTATTTCACTAAGAATAATACTTTCTAGTTCCATCCATGTTGTTGCAAAGGTTAGGAGTTCCTTCTTTCTTTCTGCTGTGTAGTATTCCATTGCGTAAATGTACCAAAGTGTTTTGATCCAATCATCCACTTAGGCTGTTTCTAGCACTTGGCTATTGTAAATAGCACTGCTATGAACATAGGGGTACACAGGTTCTTCTGAATTGGTATTTCAGGGTTTTTGGGTATAGTCCTAGTAGTGGAATTGCTGGATCAAAAGGCAGTTCCAGTTTTAGTTTTTTAAGGACTCCATACTGTTTTCCATAGTGGCTGCACCAGCCTGTATTCCCACCAACAGTGCACTAGGGTTCCCTTTTCCCCACATGCTCACCAACACTTGTTGCTTGTTGATTTGTTGATGATGGCCATTCTGACAGGTGTGAGGTGATTTCTAATTGTGGTTTTAATTTGCATCTCTCTGATGGCTAATGATATTGAGCATTCTTTCATATGCCTTTAGGCACTTTGCATGTCTCCCTCAGTGAGTTGTCTGTTCAGGTCCTTTGCCCATTTTTTAATTGGGCTGTCTGTCTCCCTGGGGTAGAGTTGCATAAGTTCTTTACATATTTGGATATCAAACCCTTATCTGAGTTTTCATTAGCAAATATGTTTTCTCTTATAGTTGGTTCCTTTTTAATTTTGCTGGTGTTTTCTTTAGCTGAACAGAAACTTTTCAGTTTGATGTAATCCCGTTTGTTTATTTGTTCCTTTATTTCTTTTGCCCTTGGAGATGTATCAGTGAAAATATTTCCATGTAGGCTATCTGAAATTTTACTTTGTATGTTTTCCTCTAGGATTTTTATGGTGTCATAGCTTATGTTTAAGTCCTTTATCCATCTTGAGTTTATTCTGGTGTATGGTGCAAGTTGGTGGTCTAGTTTTATCTTTTTGCATGTTGCTTTCCAGTTCTCCAAACACCACTTGTTGAAGAGGCTATTTTTACTCCATTTTATGTTCCTTTCCCCTTTGTTGAATATTAATTGACTATAGAGTCCTGAGTTTATTTCTGGGCTCTCTATTCTGTTCTACTGATCTATATGTCTATTCTTATGCCAGTACCATGCTGTTTTGATGATAGTAGCCTTGTAGTATAGTTTGACACCCAGTATTCTGATTCCTCCTACCTTGTTCTTCTTTCTCAAGATTGCTGTGGCTATTTGTGGGCATTTTTGGCTCCATATAAAATTTTGAAGTATTTTTTCTATTTCTGTGAAGTCTGTCATTGGTATTTTAATTGGCATTACATTGAATCTGTAGATTGCTTTGGATAATATGGACATTTTAATGATGTTCATTCTTCCCATCCATGAACATGGTATATGCTTCCATTTATTTGTATTTTCTTTTGTTTCTTTCTTCAGTGTTCTGTAGTTTTCTGGGCACAGGTCTTTTACCTCCTTGGTTAAGTTGATTCCTAAACACTTGATTTTTCTTATTGCTATGGTACATGAAATTTGTTTTCTAGCTTCTATCTCTGATGTTTCATTATTGGTATACAAAAATGCTTTTAATTTCTGAATATTGACTTTATATCCAGCTATTTTGCTAAATTTGCTTATTAGGTGGAGTAGGTTTTTGGTGGAGTCTACCAGGTTTTGTATGTACACTATCATGTCATATGCAAATAATGACACTTTTACTTCCTCCTTTTTCATTTGGATACTTTTGATTCTTTTTTCTTGTCTGATAGCTACGGCTAGAACTTCCAAAATGATGTTGAGCAGAAGTGGAGTGGACAGCTTTGTCTTGCTCCTGATCTTAGGAGGAAACCTTTTAATTTTTGCCCACTGAATATGATGGCTGCAGGTTTCTCATATATAACCTTTATTATGTTGAGGTATGCTACCTCTATTCCCATTTTGATGAGTGTTTTTATCCTAAATTGTTGCTGTCCTTTATCAAATGCTTGTTCAGCATTTATTGATATGATCAGATGATTTTGTCTTTCATTTTGTTTCTGTGGTGTATTACATTTATTGATTTGCAAATGTTGTGCCATTCTTGCATCCCTGGGATGAAACCCACTTGACATGGTGTATGATCTTTTTAATGTATGGCTGGATCCAGATGGCTAATATTTTGTTGAGAATCATAGCATTTATATTCATCAGCAATATTGGCCTGTAGTTTTCTTTCTTTGTTGTGTCTTGACCTGGTTTTGGGATTAGAATTATATTGGCATCATAGAAACAGTTTGGGAGTCTTCCCTTTTGTTGGATTTTTTGAAATAGGTTGAGAAGGATCAGAGTTAGTTCTTCTCTAAATCTTTGGTAAAATTTACCAGTGTAGCCATCCGGTTCAGGGCTCTTGTGTGTTAGTAGTTTTTTGATTACTTCTTCAATTTCACTAGTAGTTACTGGCCTATTCAGGTTTTCTGCTTTTTCTTGATTCAGTTTTGGTAGATTATATATTTCCAGAAATTTGTCCATTTCACCCAGGTTGTCGTATTTCTTGTCATAGGGTTGTTTGTAGTAATTTTTAATAACCCTTTGATTTTCTGAAATATCAGTTGTGATTTCTCCTCTGTCATTTCTGATTTTGTTTATTTAGGTCCTTTCTATTTTTCTTGATGAGCCTGGTGAGAGGCTTGTCAATTTTGCTTATCTTTTCCAAAGAACCAGCTCCTGGATTTATTGATTCCATGAATTGTAGTTTTAGTCTCTAAGTCATTTAATTCTACTCTGATCTTGATTATTTCTTTCCTTCTACTTGCTTTGGACTTTGTTGTTGCTCCTCTAGTTCTTGTAGCTTTATGGTTAGGCTGTTTGTATAAGCTTCTTCTAGTCTTTTTAGGTAGGCCTGTATTGCTATGAATTTCCATTTGAGGACTGCCTTTGCTGTGCCCCATAGGTTTAGGGCTCTTGTGTATTCATTTTCATTTGTTTCCAGAAACTTTTTGATTTCTTCTGTGATCTCATTGTTTACCCATTCCTTAGTTAATAGCATGTTATTCAGTCTCCATGAATTAGCATATTTGTGGGTTTTCCTTTGAGGTTGGTTTCTAGTTTCAATCCATTGTTATCTGAGAAGATGCTTGGTATGATTTCAATTTTCCTGTATTTGTGGAGGCTTGTCTTGTGACCTACCATGTGGTCTATCTTTGAGAAAGTTCCATGTGCATTTAAAGTAATGTGTATTTTGCTTCTTTGGGGTGAAAGGTTCTGTATAATCAGTTTAGCCCATATTCTCTAGAGTGTTTTTCAATGCCACACTATTTTTGGTGTTTTTTTTTTTTTTGTTGTTGTTGTTGTTTGTTTGTTTGGAAGATCTGTCCATTGTTGATAGTGGGGTATTAAAAATCCCCTACTATTAGTGTGTTACTATCCATATCCTTCTTGAAGTCTTCCAAGATTTTACTTATATATTTGGGTGTTCCTATGTTGGATGCATATATGTTTACCAGAGTCATGTCTTCTTGATGGGTTGTTCCCTTAAGTATTATTAAATGTCCTTGTCTTTTTTTATGGCCTTCATCATAAAATCTATTTTGTCGAAATAAGTATTGCTACTCCAGCCTTTTTTTTTTTTTTATATCCATTTGCTCAATATATATTTTTCCATCCCTTCACTTTCAGTCTGTGTTGATCTTTTGTTCTGATATGGGTTTCTTGAAAACAGCATATATGTGGGTCATGTCTTCTTACCCATTTAGCTACTCTGTGTTTTGATTGGTGCATTTGAGCCATTTACATTTAAGATTATTATTGATAGATACTTATTCATTGCAATTTTTCTCCTTTGTACCTATGTTCCTTTTTGTCTCTCTCTCTCTTCTTCTTTTTAAAGCAGTCCTTTTAGCCTCCCTTGCAATGCTGGTTTGGTGGAGATATATTCTTTTAGCCTTCATTTGTCTGGGAAACTCCTTATTTCTTCTTCCATTTTGAATGAGAGCCTTGCTGGGTAGAGTATTTTTGGTTGCAGGCCTTTGTTTCCCATTACTTGGAGTATTTTTTGTCATTTCTTTCTGGCTTGTAATGTTTCTGTTGAATAATCATTTGATAACCTTATTGGAGCCCCCTTATATTCTATTTGCTATTTCTCTCTTGATGCTTTCAGGATTCTCCCCTTCTCTTTTTCATTTAACATTTTAATTTTGATGTGTCTTGGAGTGGATCTGTTTGGGTTCATCTTCATTGCAGCCCTCTGTGCTTCCTGAACTTTAATGACATTTTCATTAATCAAGGTACGGAAGTTTTCTGATAATACGTTTTCAAACAGGTTTTCCACTCCTTGTTTCTCTTCTCCTTCTGGTATCCCTGTGATATGAATATTATTGTGTTTCATGTTGTCCTGTAGCTCTCTTAAAACCTCTTCATTCTTGTTCATCCTTTTTTCATTCTGTTGCACTGTCTTGGAATATTTTTCTACATTTTCCTCCAGCTTGCTGATTTAATCCCCCACTTCCTTTAGTCTGTTTTTGATTTCTTGTACTGTATTTTTCAATTCAGAAATTGTATTCTTCATTTCCTCCTGGCTCTTATTGATAGTTTCTATGTCCTTTTTAATGCTGGTGTAGTTCTCAGTTAGTTTCATGTAGCTTTCCTGGAGTTGTTTGTAGTTTTTTTTTTTGTTTTTTTTTTTTTGAGCTGGCTGAGCTCATTGATGTTCTCTATCGTCATTTTTTTTTTTTTTTGAATTCCATATTTGATGGTTTGCTTGTCACTTTCATTTAGCAATCTTTCTGGGGATTCCTCCTTTCCTTTTGGTAATTGACTGTTACTTTTTCTATTTGTGGGTGCCTCTTCTTGTTTGCTTTATAAACTGGCTTTTTTTAGTTCCTGTCGTGATGTGACCCTCTGTCACAGGGAGGTGCACTATCTTTACTTCCTGGATTCACCTCTGGTGACATCAGATCATTCCTTAGCCTGGGCCTAATCAGCCTGTTGGAGCCAACCAGAGACTCACTGTTTTTGTCTGTGCCCTTCAGTTTTTAATTCAATTGATACCTGATACTCTTGCTCAGGTATCAGGTGTAGGTACTGCTGTGCAGGACCAATTAGCTTTGTTGTAAACCAGTTAATCTTTGATCAGTGGTCACTTTAGTCATCACTGGGCAGTGCCACTTAATGCAGTTGTAACTCGATCACAGTTTGATGAGCTGCTAGGCTCAGGCAATGCTAGGCTGGACAGATTATTTAGTTATAATCTTTTCAATCTGTGATCGAGAGCCAGGGTCAGATTCACCTTGGCGGGAGAGCCTGATTCTGTTGTAAATCATGAACCTGTGATCAGCTACCAGGCTTAGGCCCCACTGGGCTAGACAGCAAGATTCAATTTAATCCAATATATCTGTGATCAACTGCCAGGTTCAGGTACCACTGGGCTAGACAGATTCCACTGTAATCCAATGAATCTGTGACTAGCTGCCGGGCTCAGGTGTCACTGGGTGAGGCTGACCAACTTAGTTGCAAAGCAATGCATCCACAATTAGCCATTAGGTTCATATGCCACTGGGCAGGGCTGACTGACTGACCCAGCTGTAAATCAATGGGTTTGTAATCAGCCACCATGCCCAGGCACTGCTAGGCTAGACGTAAAGATTCAATTGTAATCCTTTGTGTCTCTGATTAGCCACCAGGCTCAGGTGCCCCTGGGTGGGACAGTTTGATTCATTTATAAATAAATGAATCTGTGACTAGCCACCAGGCTCAGATGCAGCCTGGCAGGAAAGACAGATTCAATTGTAAACCAACAAATCTGTGATCAGTTGCCAGGCCCAGATCCTGTTGTGCGACACAGACCAACTCAGTTGCAAACCAAGGAATCCACACTCAGCCACCAGGCTCATATGCCACTGGGCTGGACTGACCAACTGATCCAGCTGTAAATCAATGAGTTTGCGCTTGCTTCAAAAGCACATGTGCTCACCTCGGTAGCATATATACTAAAATTGGAACAATACAGGGAAGATGAGCATGGCCTCGGCAAGCAAGGATGACATGCAAATTCGTTAAGTATTCCATATTAAAATAATAAATAAATAAATAAATAAATCAAATCAGTGAGTTTGTAATCAGCCACCAGGTCCAGTTGCTGTTGGGCTAGAAATACCACTTCAAGTTCAAACTCTTTATTTTTTCACTTTCTGAATTCTTTAATACTTAATGTAATATTTGTTTTAAGTTGCATTAAGATTTTTTTTTTACTTTTACTTTAGAATGACTTAAACAATTTTTTATTGTATTACATTTCTCCCATTTCCCCCCACTGCTCTCCTCTTCCCCACCATCCCATCCCCCTCACAGAGTCAATCCCACTTGTTGTCCATGTCCATGGGTCATCCATGCTAGTTACTTGATTGAACTGCTCCCCATCTTTGCCTTCTCCTTCCCCGTACCCCTCCCCCTCTCTACACACTGAAGGTTTGTTCCTTGTATTCATGTCTCTGATTCTGTTTTGCTTGTTTGTTTTGTTCATTAGTCTCAGATGGAAACTTTGAATCAGCTGCCAGGCTCAGACACCGGCAGGAAAGACTTCTTCAGATATAAACCAAAAAATTGCAATCAGGCGCCAGGCTCAGGCACCGCTGGGTGGGGAAGATTGCTCCCAGTAGGTGGGGCTATGAGGACCCACATACGGAAGCCGCTGGGGTGCAGCACAGTCTGGCAGAGGTGTGGGCGATGAGTCAGCACCGCGACCCCCACAGCCGCTTCCCCACTTCTCTCCTCCAAGCCACCACCGCAAACTCTCCCCACGTGTTTCCAGTCCTTTCTGCCCTCTCTCCGCTGGAGCCCATGGTAGGTGGGTGCCAATGTATTGTTGCTGTGGTCACCCTAGTAGTTCTCTGTCCCCTGCACTCTCTCAGGTTAGTAAACCCTGCAGCTTGCCGCCCTTCTCAGCTGGGTGCTGCTGTGCTCTGCGCCAGCAGTGTTGCTGGAGGTAGGGGCACCCAGCTGGAGGACCAGAACCGACCCTTCTCAGGTGGAGTTTCTCAGCTCCATGCCTTTGGCTCCTGTCTCTGGTAGGGGCCCAGCCAGCCATCTCGCATTTCCGCAATTCCTACCAGCCATGTTGTGTTGAAGCGTTCTTGGTTATAAGGCTTCTTTCCAGCTGGTGTTCTGCTTTTGTAATTCCAGATGATTTTTTCCCCACTTAACTTGTAATTCCAGATGGGTCCTGGGAGGAGATTGGTGTAGCTCCACTTACTCCTCTGCCATCTTGGTCCCCCTCTCTTTTTAATTTTTATTCTTGTTTATTCTATTATAATTGTCTCGATTTATCCCGTGCTTCCATCCTATGCCCAGCCAACCCTAGATTACCACAGGCAACCCTCACACCATTGTCCATGTCCATGTGTTGTTCACACTTACTTTTTCACTATTCTCTTCCCCTTCTTTCCACCATTCCCCCTTTATTTATCTTATTTTCTTTTTCTCCTGATCATTTTGGCTATAGGTTTATTATTTTTATTCATCCTTTCATATAACCAATTCTTGGTTTCATGGATTTTTCTATTGTTTTCCTTTTTGTAGATTTCTAATCTGATTTTTATTATTTCCTTTATTATTCTTATTTTGGGTTACATTTGTTTTTTCTCTAGTTTTATAGGTAGAAGACCTCTCTTCCTTTCAAATATGCATTTAATGCTCCAAATCCACTACTAACTACTGTATTAGCTATAGCCTAGAAACTTTCATATGCTGTATTTTAATTTTCATTCAATTTAATTTGCTTTCTAATTTCTCTCTTGCTTTCTTGTTTAACACATTGATCATTCGTAAGTGTAGTGTTTGGTTTCCAAATATTTGCGATTTTTTTCAGAGATCTTTCGGTATTGATTTCTAACGTAATTTCATTTTGATCAAAGACCATGTCTTGTATGACTTGAACCACTTTAAATTTATTGAGACTTGTGTTATGGCTCAGAATATTGCCTATCTTGATATATATTCTATGTTTACTTAAAAAACAAGTACTATTTTACTATTAGGTGGAGTAGTCTCTCTATATCAAGTATGTTATTTAGTCCTCTATTCTTACTATTATTTTGTCTAGTAGTTCTGTCAGTTTCAATTATAATGGAGAATTTTTCTATTTCCCTTTTCAGCTCTGTCAGTTTTTCCTTCGTGTATTTTGCAGCTCTGTTAAATGCATAGGTGTTTAAGGCTGTTCTGTACTCTTAAATTGACCTATTCTTAATTACAAAATAACTTCTTTTAGTTCTTCTTTGTGAACGGGCATTATTTCCTGTTGTACATGAGCTCTGATTATTATTCCCTCTGATTTGGGTAGTTTCCTCACATGGATGTGCTAATCAATACTCACCTGAATATTCAAGGTATACTTTCCATATCTTTGGAATTCTCTCTGAAGAGTTCCTGCTATCCAGCATTTTTGCTAAATAATAATAAATATTAATTGAACTTTTTCTGGATGGTAAATTCAGTACTAAATGATGCAAGAACCTCAAACTCAACATTCCGCAAACCAAAAATCATCTTTCCTCATTTGAAATACATGTTAAAATAAAAAGAAAGGACTTTGAAATTTATTCATTAATTTGGACTATCCTTGATGTGGCTTCCTTTTTAGCAGAGATAATTGATATTTAACTACATATTAGACAGACTGTCAGCCTGTAACATGATGACTTGCCTTCAAGAAGCTCTTTAAATTATGGTTTCAATTCTTAAAAATCAAATGCAGTAATCTATGCTAATTGTTAGCTCTGGCAAGGGAAGACGGTATAAGTTAGTGAGACAGGGTAGGGAGAGAATGTTAATAATGGGACTATAAATGAAAAGAACTGGATTCTAGTCTTGCTTTGACTCTGGCTAACTGTGATTTTGGAGGAATCACTTCAATTTTTGGTACTTGATTTTTTCAACTACAAAATAAAGATTTAACTCTAACATTATGTACAGCTTTATTTATGTCAACATTACTTAACTAAGACATCTTTATTTGTTGAGCAAAGAATCTTCCTTATGCCAATTTCTTTATAGTGAGTTACTCCCATGATCACCTGGCCAATTTATCTGGTTCTGATTAGTGGAAACAAAACAAAAACAAAAATTATTTTGCTTCACATGGTTCTTTATTGAAAACAACTTGTCAGTCTCTAAGATAACTGCTTGCAATTTGAAACCTTTCTCCTAGTCTCCTCATTACTTCTTCACTTCATTCACCCTGACAGCTGACCTAATCAACTATTGCAAAAACATTTCTCATCTATATATTTTAGTTTGGCTTCTTTCCTGAACTTTGGATTTAAACTTCCAACAGCTTATGGGACATTTTCATTTGTGTATCCTGCAGGTACCTTAAATTGTCTCAAAATAAACTCCTAACTTCTAAATAACAGCAGTAGTGATAAAACACACAAAATACAAATGTAGTTCTCTTCTTGTTCCCTAATTCAGTGAATGGTGCATCACCTGGGTCTCCTTCATTTTCCCCAACCTTGAAACCTGATCAATTATAGATGCATTAACAACATGTCTCATTTATTTTCTTTATCTCCTACTGGGCTTTGTTAGGGCAGAGGAATTTCTCTGTACATAGCTGGACCTTTTTCTGGGTCATCCAAGGAAATAGCCTTGAAGTGGATCTTATCCTCAGCCTTTGGACATTGTGGCTCTGGAGGTAACCAACTTAGCAACTTTGAGTAGGCTGATATCACCCTTGTATGTAACTCTTGGACATAGAGCTGCCTTCATTCCAATAAGACTGTCCTTGCTATAGGCTTCGTGTGTGCATTACTATCATGGGAGAGCAGAGAAACCATGTGTGGCAATGCTGACACTCTCCAGCATCCGGCCATGTGGAAGCAGGAGAGTGGGTGTAGAAATGCCTGAACTCTGCAGGCATTAACCTAAATGCAGCTGCGACAAGGATGGGCCAACTGAGCACGAGTACGCCAATGCACTTAGCTGCCTGGCCATGTGGTTATCAGCCTGTCACTACAATAAAACATGCAAACTCTCCTAAAGGCTCAGCACAAGTTCTTCTTTGCCCCCAGGTGGGGGCCCTCCCCACTATCATCAGTTGGTGGTCTCACCCCCGATACCACAGGACCTGACAACTGACATCACACACAGGATAGCAAGGTGGTGGGGCCTGACAGTCTTTAGTCATCCCTAGTCTATAGCAAGAGCCCCCCAACTGGCTCTAATACCTCTATCTCTATCTGCACTCCAGATGCCTATCAGAGTTGCCTTTCTAGAACAGAGCTGCCATCCCCATTGCATACAGACTAAAGCCCAAAGAACCTCACTTGGGATCTGAAGGCCTCACAATCTGGTCCCAGCCTTCCTTTCATGGCGTATCTTCTTTTTGCATCCTATACCCTGTATTTGAAATATATCCTGGACTTTCTTGCCCCTATGCCTTTGTTGACATATTTCTTTCTGCCTGCAATGTATTTCTCTCCATCTCTGCCTGTTTCCTTTTTATCCTTCAGCATGCTATATATGCTGCTCCCAAAATATTTTGTGATTCTTGATTATTAAATTCTCTTCATTGATGATTCCCAGCTAGAATCTCTACTGTTCATGTTTATGTGGATCCTTGAGAGTGCCAGTTTGGGCCTGTGGTCTGCTTTTAGTATCAGTAGAAGATGGGTAGAATGTGTTGATAGGCAGAAGATTTTAGTAGTTGGCATTCGTGCTGTGGTTATTCCCCTTTCCTTCCAGAAGTTTCTAGCCTCTAGGGGACACCATTGTGTCTCTGTGACTGAAGCAAAGCTCCCAACCAAAGGCAAATCCTCCACCCCTCACTGCCGTTGCCTGACTCCTGCTGGAAATAGAGGAGAAATGCACAGAGGTTAGCCAGCTTGTCTGCTACAATCACTTTAGTGACCCTTTTAATCCCCCTGTTAGTTTCTCCGTTCCTATACTCCTTTCCATATATATTTGCCTCCAAGTGTGATTGTATCCTTTGTGTGGCTTCAACCTTTTGTGAAAACAAATCCTGGTGCTTAATTTGTATGTGTCCTAGGCTGCTGTTTTCATCTGTAGTTTGTTTAATTGGCTGAGAGTTTCTCAGGGATTCCTTAAATTTTAGTCATCTTAAAATGTTTCTTCTTTTTTTGTCTGCATAAATGGTAATGCATTTTATTTTAGAAAATATCTATAAAAAGGAAATCAAAGAGTAATTTGGAAAAAAGTAGATTTTGGCAGTATTATATTCCCATTGTTTACTACAGCATAAGGAAATGATTAGCCACACTAATCAGTTTATAGAGTTTTAAAAATATAGTATGATATTTTCAAGTGTACTGGATATAGAAGATCCTTCTACTTAGATAAAATATTTGTAGTTAAGAAGTTAACAATATAAATGCTAATTATTTTCAAAACAAGTTACTAGATGCCAAGTGGACCTAATGATCAGATAAGTAATACTGTACTTATTCCTTAAATGTTCTGTTATTAAAGATGTATATACTTTTTAATTTTGGTTACTTTTTGTTATACAAGTAGTATATATACATTATAGAAAAATTATAAAAGACAGATAAACAAAGAGTATAAAATTACCAGTAATTTTATCAACCAGGTACAACCACCGTCAATCAGTAACAATGTTTTCTTGGGGGAAAGGGAGATTGATTCCATTTTTACTGTGTATCAGGGCTGAGATGATTAACAGTGGTCAACATCACAAGCCACTCATCTGCCATCCTTCTCTGTGGGAGTAATCTCTCGATTCTAAGTGTAGCCCAAGAGATCTATATCACAAAAGAAAAAAAAAATACCTAGGGCTACATCATCACTGTACTGTATGTCTTTCTTTTCAATGCAACACCTATTATCACTGAATACTCACCCATACATAACAGTTCCCTGTAGGAGAGCTGAGACTCCACTAGGGAGAATAGTGTGTTTGCCAAAGTGTTTTTTTTTTTTACCCTGTAAAATAATAGATTCTAGAGATAGATGTGGAATTAAAGAATATCTGGAGGACTGAGTGCAACCTGTAGCAGTACAATGTTACGAACCCATTTCTTGTTTCACTACATGTTTTTTTTACATTCAGGTGGCAAAAGACAAATACCATATGACCTCACCTATGAGAGGAGCTTAGTGAACAAAACAAACAGTGAAATAGAACCAGAGGCATGGAAACAAGGATCAGTTGACAGTGGCAGAGGGGAGAGGGGTATGAGGAGGAGAGGGGAAAGAAGGGGAAGGGTCTAGTCAAGGAACATGTATAAATGACCCATGTACATGGACAACAGAGTGGGGACTGACTGTGAGAGGGGTGTAGGCAAGGCAGGGGAGAGCAGTGGGGGAAAATTGGGTCAAGTGTAAAAGAACAACAATAAAACAAAGGCAAAAAATGGTTATAGCTGTCCAGAACTATGAGTACTTCTATCATGTCCTGAGCAGTCACACACCATCCAGAAAGCCTCCCGCCAGTAGAAACAAGGCCTTTACAAGTCAAAGTTCATTCTAAAAGTCCAGAGACTGGGCATTTTCAGAAGGTTGCAGGTTTGTACCAAGTTTGTGTATGTGATTGAGTGCTGTGTGAAGAAAGCCCTGCTGGTGTTAATCTCCATCAAGGTCAAGTTATCTAACTTGGCATTTGCCTCCTACTACCTCACAAAGTTTTCATTGTACACTCATAGTTTGGCTATGTGAGTGTCCCATACATTCTTGATCAGGGTGGAGGTCTCATCTGCTTTGGGGATGTTGTCTGCAGTATTATTTAACAGGAGTTTGGTTAGTTCCATGTAATAAAGGCTAGGCATAGGGGTAAAAGTTTCTTCCATTAGTTCATGATCCCTAGTCTTCTCCAACTTTTTCACATCCATCCATCCACTCTGTAAAAAGCAACCTATACTTCTGTCTTTGTTCCAGGTTAATCACCAGCCACACAGGTACTTGCACTGTTAAGCCAGAGTTAAAGGACCCCAGATGTGGTGAGGTAAATCTTGTCGACTTAAGTTTGGGTCAATAGTCTCCAGCTTCTTCTGAGCCAGAAACTCCACCTCAACTATGCCCATGGTGGTAGCAAGAGGCTGGCCCCAAACCCCAAAAATGTTTCTTTTTTATTTTAACCCTAACTAATATGTGCCTTTTTTTGTTTTGGTGTAAAAAAGTGGGTGGGAGGATAGAGATGATAGAAGTAGGAAGTTGAGAAAGTACCATGTGTATTTATTTAGCCATTTTGAAATGAGAAATTTAATGATCATTTAGATATTAGTTCAACTGCACCATTCTCCATGAAATTATCCAAAACTGTTAGTACTCTTTCCCTTGCCTATTTTTCTACAATGTTCATAGAAAATGGAGGAAAACATATAATCATGAATAATGCTGAAAATATAAATGTTATTCAATATTACTCTCAATTAAAAATAGAAAAATAAATTTTGAATAGTTTAATAGCTCTTAAAATGATATGTGTGTATTATGTATAAGAACTCTGTCCTGAAAGTATCAAGCCAACATCAATATAATTAAAATAGTTTGCATGGCCAATACTTTCAGGACAGACTATATACCTATATAATTTTAAGAACTATTTAATATACATACATATATACAAAAGTTAATATCATGCTAAATAGTGAAAAACTAGAAGGATTTTTATTAGAGTCAGGAAGAGGGTAAGAATTAACTTTGACCTGAAAGTTGTAGCCAAGTGACTAGAGGAGAGAAAGAAATAGAAAGCATAGTGGGTCCAAGATGGCAGCAGAATAGGTAGAAATTACACTCACCTCTTCCCAGGACCAAACTGCAATTACAACTAAAATACATGTAGAACAATCAACCTGAATAACCAAATGAAGACTAGCTGAACAGAAGTCATATAACCAAAACTATGTTATTAGCTAGCAGTTCCATTTCTGGGTATATATTCAAGGAAATGCAAGACATTAATTCAAAAGAATATATGCACCCCTATGTACATGGCAGTGTTATTTACATTAGCCAATATATGGAAGCAGCCCAAGTGCTCATCAACAAATGAGTGGATAAAAACGTTCAGGTACATGTAAACCATGGAATACTGCTTAGCAATAAAAAAGAATGAAATCTTACTATTTTCAATAACATTGATGGGCCTAGAGGATATTATGAGCCATGAAATGAGAGAAAGACTAATCCCACATTATTTCACTTATATATCAAAAATAAAGAAGAACATAAACTAACAAAGAAAATAGAAACAGACTCACAGGTATGAGAGCAGTCTGGTGGATGCCAGAATGGAAGGGGGTTGTGATGAGTCAAAAAGTTGAAGGAAATTTTTTGCTTTCTTTCTTTCTTTTTTTTTTTTAATTTTATTGTTGTTGTATTACATCCATCCCCTTTTTGCTCCCCTCTGTCCCCATCCCCACCCACCCATTCCCCCCAAAGTCAATCCCACCTGTTGTCCATGTCCATGGTTCCTTTATACTAGGTTCTTGTCTAAGCTGCTCCCCTTCTTTGCCTCTACCTCCCCCCTCCCCCCAACCCCGTTGACCACTAAAGGCCTATTCCTTGTATTCATATACTTGGTTCTGTTTTGCTTGTTGTTAGTTTTGCTCATTATTGTCCCCTAATGGGTGAGATCATATGATATTTGTCCTTCACTGACTGACTTATTTCACTAAGCATAATACTCTCCAGTTCCATCCATGTTGTTGCAAAGGGTTCAAGTTCCTTCTTTTGTTCTGCTATATAGAATTCCATTGTGTAAATGTACCAAAGTTTTTTTGATCCAATCATCCACTGATGGGCACTTAGGCTGTTTCCAGCACTTGGCTATTGTAAATAGTGCCGCTATGAACATAGGTGTGCATAGGTTCTTATGAATTGGTGTTTCAGGATTCTTTGGGTATAATCCAAGTAGTGGAATTGCTGGGTCAAAAGGCAGTTCCATTTTTAGTTTTTTAAGGAAACCCCATACTGTTTTCCACAGTGGCTGCACCAGCCTGCATTCCCACCAACAGTGTATGAGGGTTCCCTTTGCCCCGCATCCTCACCAACACTTGTTCTTTGTTGATTTGCTGATGATTGCAAAGTTGAAGGAATTGAGAAATACAGATTTGCAGTTAAAATTGTCAGGAGGATATAAAGTATATCATAAGAAATGTAGTCTGTAATGTTGCAATAATTATGGGGCTACATGGGTATTGGAGATATCAGAGTGAATACTTTGTAAAGTATATGATTGTCTAACCACTATGCTGTACACTTGAACCCAGTACTAAATAATATTGAATGTAAACAGTAATTGGAAAAAAATTAAAATATGATTTAAAAAGTGAAAAATGTATAAAAGCTGAAGAGGAAAAGGCAAAACATTTAATATTATTCTA
Source organism: Noctilio leporinus (assembly GCA_004026585.1). Classification (NCBI taxonomy): domain Eukaryota; kingdom Metazoa; phylum Chordata; class Mammalia; order Chiroptera; family Noctilionidae; genus Noctilio; species Noctilio leporinus. The sequence continues at coordinate 22,715 of PVIW01008920.1, forward strand.
TAATATAATTGAATACCTAAAAAAGAAAAACCCAAAAAACTAGATAGTCAACTTAAATATACAACAAATAATCCTAGCAATGGAATTGCTGGATCAAAAGGCAGTTTGATTTTTAGGTTTTTGAGGAAATTCTATACTGTTTTCCATAGTGAATGCACCAAGCTGCATTCTCATCAGCAATGCACTAGTATTCCCTTTTCTCCACATCCTTGCCAGCACTTGTTATTTGTTAATGATGGCCATTATGACAGGTGTGAGGTGGTACCTTATTGTGGTTTTAATTTGCATCTCTGATGGCTAGTGATGTTGAGCTTTCTTCCATATAGAATTGTATGTTCAGGTTCTTTGCTCATTTTTAATTGGGTTGCTTGTCTCCCTCTTGATCCAGTAATTCCACTGCTAGGATTATACCCAAAGAATCCTGAAACACCAATTCAGAAGAACCTATGTACCTCTATGTTCATAGCAGTGCTATTTATAATAGCCAAGTGCTGAAAACAGCCTAAGTACCCATCAGTGGATGAATGGATTAAAAAACAAACAAACAAATAAACAAAAAACTGGTACATTTTCCCAATGGAATACTATGCAGCAGAAAGAAAAAAGGAACTCATATCTTTTGCGACAGCATAGATAGAACTGGAGAGTATTATGCTTAGTGACATAAGCCAGGTGGTGAAAGACAAATACCATATGATCTCACCTGATGTAGAAAACTAATGAACAAATCAAACAAGCCAAACAGAACCAGAGGCATGGAAATAAGGAACAGACTATCAGTTACCAGAGGGGAGGGGGAGAAAAGGGCAAAGGCGGGGAAGAATTTAGTCAAGGACCTAGTATAAGTGACCCATGGACATGGCCAACATGTGGGATTGACTATGGGAGAGGGGATAAGGAGGGTGGGATGGGGGAGAGCAATGGGAGGAAAATGGAATAAATGTAATACAATAACAATAAATTAATTATAATTCTTTTGTAAAAAATCTTATACACACACACCTTTTCATGTTTCAGGGTACTCCTATAGTTCTGACTTAGTATATGATGCCTCCCCATTGCCTTACTGACCACACTGCTTACTACTTTATGCCCCAGGCACACTGCTGGTTTGCGGTGTCTCAAACATTCTCTGTGTGCTCTACCCTTAGGGCATTGACACTTGCTGTTCTCTCTGCTAGACATGCCCTCCCTCTTCTACTCCCTGCCCCATGTCTCTGTGGCTAGCTCCCTCACTTCCCTCAAGTCTTGATACAAAAGCTACCTTTCTAGTGACATCTTGCAGGCCAACCTATTTAAAAATTTAGCTCTCCACCCTAACATTTCATAAACCCCTTCCTTATGTTACTTTTTTCTCTTTGGCTCTTTTATCACTAACATTCTGTAAGTTTTGTTTATTTATCTATCTTATTTATTGTCCATAGTCCCCACTACAAATATGAAATTAATGATGAATAGTTTTCTTCTGTTTTATTTACTACTGTATAGCTAAAACTTAGAACTATGCTTGGTCTGCAGCAGTTGCTCAATAAACTCATCTCTGTTTTTTGTATTATTTTATTCTTTCAGAGACCTCACTAGCTCTTGCAAGAGATAAATGGAAAAAGTCAAGGTCTGTAGATACACAATCCTAAAAGGACATAATACAAGTTGCTTTGCATGAAAACTAACTTATGATGCCTAGACAGCAAGTAAACACCCTCTTTTTTATTTGTAAAAACTTAAAAAATAAGACTTTATTCATTATTTTTAAGAGAAGGGCAGGGAGGGAGGAAGAAAGGGAGAGAAGCATCAATCTACAGTTGTCTTTCACCTGCCTCCAGCTGGGGACCTGGCTGGAGACCTGGCTTGCAACCTGGTTATGTGCCCTGGCTGGGGAATGGAACCAGTGACCTTTGGGTTCACAGGCTGGCACCTATGCACTGAACCACCAGCCAGGGCAATACCCTCTTAATAAAGGAACATTTTCATTTCAGTTGGCATCCCAACCATCAAGCATTATCTCCATCTGACTATGGCACTCAAGCTCAGGCATGTAATTTAAAAAAATATAACAAACAATAGCATAGTTCAAGCAGACTTCACAGAACAACATTAATATACAAAATTGAGAAACTTTTTATATACAAATAACCATTTGTAATATATGAGTATAATCCCCCTTTCAAATGTAACAAAAATGATAAAAGGCTTAGGGGATACATTTATCAGGAACATGCAAGATCTTGTTTTAACATTAATTTTTTTTCAGTTATAGTTTACATTCAGTATTATTCTGTATTGGTTTCTGGTGTACAGCAAAGTGATTAGAAAATCATGTACCTTACAGAGTTTTTCTCCTGCTGCTTCAAGTACCCACCTAGCCTCATACATATTTATCACAATATTATTGACTATATTCCCTATGCTGTAATGTACATCCCTGTGACTAGTCTGTAACTACCAATCTGTACTGCTAAATCCCTTGAACTTTTTCACCTAGTCTCCCAAACCCCTTCTTCTCTACTAGCTCTAAGTCCGTTCTCAGTATCTATGAGTTGGTTTTTGTTTTGTAGGAACATGCAAGATCTTTTTGAAGGAAGCTTGAAACACTAGGAATGATCTAGTTGGAGACTTGAACAAATGGAAAACCCATACCATATTCTTGGTTTGGAACATTCAACTTACCATAAAGATATGGAATTGACAAATTTGATATGCTCCAAATAAAGATACCTTATAGGAACTGGAAGTTTATATAGAAAAAGAAACATTAAAGAATAGCATGGAAAGAATATGAAAAATACAATGTTGGGGAGATAGCTAATATAAAGCTATAGTAATCAAAACTGTAAGATACTTAGGGGGAAGTGGGTGGGTGGGGAAGGGGAGAGAGGGAAGAAAAAAGGGAATGGATGTAATAAAACAATAATAAAATTAAAAAAAAAACTGTAAGATACTGATGCAAGAATAGACACATAAATCAATTTAACGATATACATGTCCAGAAATAAACTCTAATACATAGGAGAAATTAATATATGAGAAATATGGTACATATTTCAAATCAATGGAGAACAGATTATTAAGTAAATGATGTTGGGTAAGCTGAATAGCAATCAATCTATGCCAGTTGAACAGAGCTGCCTCCACTAAGTTACCATTAATGGTGATTTCCACCATCATAAGTGATGTTCATCACCAGAGCCATGATACACTACCACACATGCCAGCAACTACCATGCCAACCAGCAGTCACAACCACTATTCAGATGTAATCCCACATTTCGTGCCTGCCACCAATAACTACCCATTGGCAAAACATACCAACAAGCAACCATACCTGCTGGCTATACCTACTGCAATCAGCCTCATAAACATCTATTAGCAGTGGCCACACCACTGGTTCCACTTGCTACCAACCATATTCAGCATCCTTTCTTGCTACCACCTCTCCTTTACCATGAACTGTTCATGTTTTAAGCTGTTTTTGTTCATAGTCAGTCCCTTTGCTTAGAGGGTTTCTACATGCTTATCTCTCTAAGCCTCACTCTGCACCCAGACAATACCCACTCATCCTTCTTTTCTCAGCTTAATGGTTGGCCTCTCAGACTAGGTTAGAACCACATTTTATTTATCATTCATGGGTTATTACATGTTTTATTTATTTAATAAAGTAATTATAGACATTTAAGTTCTATTAGAGTACATTTATATGTATATATTTAATATATTTTTTAAAAGATTTTATTATTTTCAGAGAGAGAGGAAGGGAGAGAGTCAGAGAAGGAGAGAAATATCAATGTATGGTTGCCTTTCACCTGCCTCCAGCCACAGACCTGGCTTGCAACCTGGTTATGTGCCCTGGCAGGGAATTGAACCAGCGACCTCTGGGCTTGCAGGTCAGTGCCTTATCCACTGTGCTATCAGCTAGGGCTCACATTTATATTTTGTTCACTATTGTATTCCTCAGGGACTACCATAGCTCTTGGCACATAATCAGCATTCAAAAATATTTGACTGACTCACTGACTGGCTTAGTGACTATTTATTCTTGGGCTGGTCCTTCAAGGTGCTCAGGTAGTGTAGATTACATTGTCCTTGAGGTATTTCTTTTCCCACTATCTCCCATTGGCCAAAGACCTGAAATTTCTCATCACTCTTTGTTCCTATGTTGAGGTTATGGTGATATTAGTGCAAAAATCATGGCCATTGATGATAACCAGCAAAAAGGCCTTACTCTAGATCACAGGGCACTTTGGAATGGATATTATGTCAGTAGGTTATGATGGTAGGGGTGCAAGGGGCTTGGTAGAGAAATCCAAAAGCATAAACCCTGGGAAGGGTTGTAGGGCAGTGGTCAAGCACTCAGTGTGAATGTGTTGATGAATCAGTGTGGGAGTTACAATGGAGAGAGGCAATGATGCCACAAACCAGGCTCCACTTATCTCAGCTTAAGTTAAAATCCATGTATTTCATTTTGATTCCTACATGGGACTTTGTTGGCAAAAAATTGTGTTTTTCTGTGTGTGGGAAAGAAAAATCCTAACCTTTTATCAAATGATACTGTGAGATTTATAATTAGATAATAGTAGCTGTCTCCTGAGGGGGCTGTCAGTTTGCAAATGATTCTCCCCAGATTATGGTGGGATCAATAGAAGCTGAATAATTAAAATTCAAATACTACTATGTCTCTCTTGATAACACTATGGAGAATGATGTATGACAAATTTAATTAAATATGTCAGACACCAAGGCTACATGCATAGATCATGGGGGATATTTTTAGTGTTATGTATTTGATTTTCTGATAAGACTTGCAATGGGCCTTTTAACATTTGAAGTCCCTCCTGAGTCTTGTGCTGTTGTGCTCTGGGAGTGCTGACAAGGCCAGAGAGCACTGACCTAACTGTGTCAAATGTCAAAAAGTCTAAAAGTGCTATGGTGGAGGTTGCTAATAAACTGAATGTATGGAGAAAGTTAATTTGGTGGAGGTTGGGGATCTAAAAGAAAAAGAAAAAACTATTACCTAGTAATTTTCTTTCTCATAGCATTTGGTAAACCACTGGAGAGAGAATTCTGGGCTGAGGCTACTTGAGTTTTAATGCTATTTCAGAAGTATTAAATCTGTGGCTTTCAAAAGTCACATAAGTCTCTCATATGTAGAATAATGAGGTGATACTGTTTCTTTGCCTTTTCTGCCTCACAATATTATCAGGGACAAATAAGAAAGTTTAAAGTGCTTGGTAAACTGTGATGCACTCTGAACATGTAATGTGTTGTATCTTATGAGGTCTGTCTCAAAAGTATCAGCCATGCAAACTTTTAATTATATTGACATTGGCTCAATGTCAGAACGGACCTTGTATTTTTGCTAGTATTGCCACCATTTGTTCATTTTTTCATCAATCCATTTATTTGGTTATTCATTCAATCATTCATTCATTCATCCATTAACTTAATGGGCTTTTGCTAAGAGTGAACTATGTTGAACTCTGTGTATAGTTATTTTTCCTTCAGGAACACCACATCTATTCTAATAAGGGAACAAACCAAAATAACAATTAGTGGCTATAGGTATTGCAGTAGAATCTTGTACTGGTTGTGTGGCACAAATTATATGATGAGGATGTCAGGAAAGGCTTCAAAGAAAAAGTAAATGTCATATAAGTTGTAAGTATTGGGTATATGTTCAGTGGAAGTGTAGGAGGGAGCAGATAAAAAAGGCACAAAAACACAAAATGTGTTAGTGTGATCTGGAAACTCCAAGTAGTTTAGTGTTTTTTTAAATTGTATTTTATTGATTATTCTCTTACAGTTGTCCAAATTTTCCCTCCTGCACACAGCACACCCCTCTCCCTCAGGCAATCCCCACACCATTGTTTATATCCACGGGTCATGCATGCAAGTTGTTTGGCTACTCCATTTCCAATACTGTACTTGATAACCCCATGGCTCTTCTGTAATTACCTATTTGTACTTCTTAATCCCCTCACCTCTTTAGCTATTTCCCTATATCTCCTTTCCATCTGGCACCCATCAAAATGCTCACCATATCAATGATTCTGTTTCTGTTCTTCTTGTTTGCTTAATTCGTTTTTAGATCCAATTATTGATAGATATGCATTTATTGCTACTTTATTATTCATGGTTTGGATATTTAAAAAAATTAAGTCCTTTAATATTTCATATAATAATGCTTTGGTGATGATAAAGTCCTTTAGGTCTTCTTGTTTGGGAAGCTCTTTATCTGCCTTTTGATTCTAAATGATATCTTTGCTGGGTAGAGTAATCTTGGATGTGCATCCCCACTTTAGATGACTTTGAATATTTATTGCCAATCCCTTCAAGCCTGCAAAGTTTTTTTTTGTTTTGTTTTGTTTTGTTTTTTTTTTTTGAGAAATCAGCTGACAATCTTATGGGAGCTCTCCTGTAGGTAATTAACAGCTTTTCTCTTGCTGCTTTTAAGATTCTCTGTTGACTTCTGGTCAGAAGAGAGGTGTAGGTATACACACTTTGCCTCATTGTGCAGCCACAGAAAGAATTACAACTATATTGCAAAACAAATAACACCCAGAACTGTGAGATAATCAAGCTGTATAGAAGTCTGATAATCAAGGATTTAAAGAAGCCACATTTATCCAGACATGTAGGAGGGGAAGAGTTGCAGAGGTGAGTGGGTCGGGTGCAGAGATGTAGTGTGGCATGGAGAGGCAGAGGTAGTGGTGAAATGGGCAATCCCCCATTCATGCGTGGTGAATGAAAATCAGGAGGGATATTTGGGAGCAAGTAATCACAGCCTCAGGCCAGAATGCACAGCCAAAGATTCCAGTGCTGGGAAGATAAACCCTATCTCTTCTGGCTATAAACTCCAGTGGGGATTGAGATAGTGGAAGAAACTGCTGGATTTTCAGGAGAATACATTTAAAGGGTCTGCATACATACCCACCTACTCTGGGATTCACCAACAGTTTGAAGGTGCCAGTAGCATATGGGAAGTGGGTGAAGTGAATGGAAATGGGGAAATTGCAGGCCAAAATCTGTAGAAACTAGGCAGTGATAATTGTACCCTTTCTGAGCCTTCCCACCATACAGAGCCACAAAGAGGTGAAGCAGGTTGTTCCACCATGGTGATTATCTAAGACTCTGTCCCACACAATTTACAGCTGCCTTTTCTATAATAGGCCACACTACTAAGACAGGGAGTAAAAGCAGCTCTACTTAATACACAGAAACAAACAAGGAGGCTGCTGAGTTGAGGAAATAGAAATATGGCCCAAATGAAAAAGCAGAACAAAAACTCAGAAAAAGAACTAAAGGAAATGGTGATAGCTAACCTATCAGGTGCAATGTTCAAAATACTAGTGATCAGGATGCTCAAAGAACTCATTGAGTATAGCAACAACATAAAGGAATAAAGGAAGGTTACACTAAGTGAAATAAAGAAAAATCTACAGGCAAACAACAGTAGAGAGGAAGAAGCTGAGAATCAAATCAGTGACTTGGAACACAAAGAAGGAAAAAGCATTCAATCAGAACAGCAGGAAGAAAACAAGAATTTTTAAAAACGAGGGGCTTAGAAACATCTGGGACAACTTTAAACATACAAATATCTAAATCATAGGAATGCCAGAAAGATGAGAGGAAGAGCAAGCAATGAAAATTTATTTGAAAAAAATAATGAAAGAAAATTCCCTAATTTGGAAAAGGAAATAGACATTTAAGTCTTGGAAGCACATAGAGGCCTAAAACAAGTTGGGCCCAAAGAGGATCATACCAAGCCACATCATAATTAAAATGCCAAAGGTTAAAGATAAAGAGAATCTTAAAAGCAGCAAAAGAAAAGCAGAAAGTTACGTACAAAGGAATTCCTATGAGATTGTCAGCTGATTTCTCAAGAGAAATTTTGCAGGCTAGAAGGGATTGGCAAAAGCTATTCAAAGTGATGAAAAGTAAGTACCCACAAACCCAAGTTACTCTATCCAGCAAAGCTATCATTTAGAGTGGAAGGGCAGATAAAGTGCTTCCCAGACAGGGTAAAGCTAAAGGAGTTCATCACTAAGCCATTATTACATGAAATATTAAATGGACTTAGTTAAATGAAAGATCAAACTATGAACATTAAAAGGGCAACAAACTCACAACTAACAACAACTGAATCAAAAAAAAATTAGCAAAAAGCAGGACAGAAACAGAATCATAGATATGGAGATTATATGGAGGGTTATCATCTGGGATGGGGAAGGGAAGAATGGGAAAAAAGGGCAGGGTTTAAAAAGAATAATTTTTAGGTACAAAATAGACAGGGGGATGTTAAGAATAGTATAGGAAATGGAGAAGCTAAAAAAATTATATGTATGACCCATGGACTTGAACTAAGGGAGAGGATTGCTAGATTGCTGGGGGGGGCGGGGAAGAGGAGTAATGGGTGGAGGTAGGTAAAAGTGAAAAAATTGGGACAACTGTAATAGCATAATCAATAAAATGTATTTTAAAAAGTTAACTCTGGCTGGTGGCTCAGTGGATAGGAGCTGACCTGTGAACCCAAAGGTTGGTTCAATTCACACCCAGTCAGGGCATATAACCAGGTTGCAAGCCAGGTCTCCAGCCATGTCCTTAGCTGGAGGCAGGTGAAAGGAACCATACTATGATGTTTCTCTCCTTTTCTTTCTCCCTTCCTGCCCTTCTCTCTAAAAATAATGAATGAAAAAATCCTTTTTAAAAAAGATTCTCTCTTACTTTAATCTTTGCATTTTAATTATGTCTTAGAGTGAGTGTTTTTGCATTCATCTTGTTTGGAAGTCTCTAGGCTTTCTCGACATGCATGTCTATTTTCTTCACCAAATTAGGGAAGTTTTCTTTCATTATTTTTCCAAATAGATTTTTATATTCTTGCTCTTTCTCTTCTACTTCTGGCATTCCTGTGATGCATTTGTTGCTGCTTACACCATCTTTGTTTTATTGGATTCTTGTTTCTTATTGTTCTGATTGGTTGTTTTTTGCTTCCTTATGTTCCAAAATCATTGACTTGATTCTCAGCTTTATTCACTCTACTGTTTCCCTGTAAATTGTTCTTTATTTCAATTAGTGTATACTTTGTGATTGGATCTTTTCTTTGCTTTTGAGTGTGTTGCTCTCAGACATTTATTGTCTTTTTTCCATATAAATATTTACTCCTATGAATATCCTGGCAATGTGGCTTAGTTCCTAGTTTTCCAATATGAGCAGAGTCAAGGGTATACCAGTAAACATTCTAAGAATCACATGTTCATGTTATTGATCATGAAGCTCTGAACTCTAGGTGGAGTAGTCTCTGCTTAACTCAATTTATTTGTTTACCTATACAATAGACTTTATTGCTGTACTTTACTATCTCCCCCATATTTTATTGGTGGATTAGAAATTATAGTTGTTAATTTGGTATCTTCCCTATAGTAACACTTCTGATTTATAATCAATTAGGGTGTATCTTTTATCCTGTAAATTATGTCTCTACTGGTGGAGCATGTGGTTTCTCTGAGTCAGTCATACTTTTTTCGGTCCTCTTAAGTGTCCAACCGTAGGTAGCTCTCAAATTATCAGGGTTAGAGCCCAGTAGGTAGTGTTAGGGGCTCAGTGTGGGACTAGGGTTAGCTAGATACCAGAGAATACAGTGAAAGTAACTTTATCACTTACCTTTAGTGGAAAGGTTAGTTCAGATTGGTCTCTAATTGAACTTGTCCCAAAACTCCAAAGGACATTTACTTATATGATACAGCACCTCCCACATTCAACTCAGAGAATGCACAGCCTTGCAGGAAGAAGACCAGGGCTGGTAGGCAGAGGACAACAGTAGAAGGAAGGGAAGGTCAGAAGTAATTTCAGCCTAGGGAACACATGAGTTAGCTGCCAATGTGGGATGCCCACGGGTATCAGGCCCTGTCAGGTGGACTGTAGAAAAAGAATATGGAGACTGAAGAACCCTGGAAACAAACCTCACTTACTTCACAACTTTGCCTTTCACACCTTCTGTAGAATCCAGCACTTCTGTCTGGAGGGATTTTAAAAGGAGTCATTTTGGAATATCACATGTGTAATGACAGCTGTGATGTTTGTTCTCTCTACTTTTGAATATATAGGTTACCTTTGAAGTGTTAACCACCTTGAGAACTCTCCCAGTACCATTGATAGGCAGGATCTTTGCATACAGGAACTTCTAGTCTGGTCACGTAGGATGCTCTTTAACCTGAGGGTCTGAGCCTGCTGCCACGCCTCTCACCTGGGAGAGGACAAGTATTGCACTGGCTGCTGGACGTGCTGCTGGACATGATAATCAGAGAATGTAAAAGGCCTCAGAGGAAACCCTTTTAAAGGCATTCAATTTAAGTGTCACCACAGATGCCTAGTGCAGCTTTGTAAAGGAGACAGGAAATGCCCTTGGTGTCTGCTAGGGGACATATTGCTAGAATGCAGTTGCATGGCAGCCAGTTTAACAAGGCTCTGGTGAAGAATTATGCAGCCCAAGAGGACTACAATTTAGGAGTGCACTAAACCAGTGGTTCCCCAAACCACTAGAAAACTTTTTTTTTTAAGATTTTATTTATTATTTTCAGAGAGAGGGGAAGGGAGGAAGGCAAAGAGGGAGAGAGACATCAATGTATGGTTGCCTTTCACCTGCCTCTAGCCATGGACCTGGCTGGAGACCTGGCTTGCAATTTGGTTATGTGCCTTGGCTGGGAATCAAACCAGTGACTTTTGGGTTTGCAGGCCAGTGCCTTATCCACTGTGCCATCAGCCAGGGCCTAGAAAGCTTTTTAAACATGGGAATTCCACGCCCTTAAATGTGAAGATTTTGATTCATTTAATCTAGGATGGGTATAGGGCATATATGCATTTAACAAGTACCTCAGATAGTTCTGGTGCTACTGGTGCTAGAAACTACTATAGTAACAATTCACTAGTTCAAATTCTTTGAATTGGACTTTGTAGTTTTTCTGATGTGAATTGAGCTGAAATGTCTGTTGGGATCTGTGATTAGAAGGTCACATTGCAAACAAGTTAAAAATAGGGAGAACGGGTTACCTGCATAAGACAATACTTTGATTTTAGGAAAACCAGGCATTTGCAAGCACTGTTAGGCTATTGCTTGGTATACTAACAATTGTTGCTTTACATACATTTCTGATAAGTCTTTTCCTTCATTTGTGTTAAATTCCATAGCATCACTATACCATGACAGTTGATCTAACAGCCTAGTTGGCTAAGTGACTAACAGGCAGATAGCAGATACAACATGGACATGTCCTGGAGAGGATGGAGCACAATGGTGTGAGAGTTTATCAAGCTACTCAGAAGGGTACAAAATTTAAAATTTATGAGTTGTTATGTCTAGAATTTTCCATTTAATATTTTTGGACCTCAGATGAAGTAAAACTGTAGAAAGCAAAACCGTGTATAAGGGGGTACTACCATATAGTACATTAACCTGGCCTGCTCACTATTTCCCTCTCCCTATACTAAAGCTCATAGGTCTAGTCAGCAGTTTGCTATACCTTTGAGGAAGGGAAGCCCAGTGTAGACAACTGTTCCTATAATTAGCTGGCAGCAAAATTAATTATATGAAATTTTGATCCAAGAATAGATATGCCTAATTAAAACTAGGGAATTTGGGTCTTTAAAATAACACAGAGGTGGTGGAAAAGACAGGTTGTGGGGTGTAGATGGTTGGAAAAGTAAAAAACTTTACTGATTCTCTTGTAGCTCCACAAGTTAAAAGAAATACATGGAGAAGATAGGAAGTAGATGGAGAAAAATATGGTGGGGGAAAAAGAGTTTGATTGTCTATCATAATTGGAAGCCGAAGGTATCTCCAGCTCTTTTATTTTAATGGTACAGATTATAATTTTATGATCTGTAATTTTACGATCTTGTTAAAAAGCAGATTCTGATTCTGTAGGTCTGGGAAGGCATCTGATATTCAGCATTCCTAACACTGCCCATGGCACAGGTGGGGACATTTGGGTAAGGCTTCAAGGAAGCGGCATGTTTTGAGCAGTGCATTGAACAATAAGGTTGGGTTTGGATAGAGAAGAGAGTTACCAGACATTTTGTGGTGCAGGGGATAGGAGAGACAGTCAGGAATAAGGGCACTTAGGATGGGGTAGGTATGATATATGCCCAGGATAATGAAAAGCTGGGCTTTGCAGGGTTGGGTAGTATAGCACAGAGGTTCTTGAATGTTGGCCTCAGGAGCTTGGATTTTTTCTGTAAGTAAACAAATAATCAATGAGAGGTTTTGAGCAGAGGAATAACACACTGAAAGCTGTGTCTTCAAAATAATCTTGCAATAGTACATAGAATGGGTGAAAGGAAAGAGAATGCTGGATAAAGATAAATGTCAACTGCAGTAAGACAGGTGTGATGGGGTGAGGTGCTGAATCAGGGTGGCCATAGAGTTTAGAAAGCAAGTCATGAGACTGTCAAAAAGATGGACTCTTCCTGCCTGGAGGTCACCCTGTGTCTTTCTGCCCCTCCTTCAAATCACCTCATTCAGAAGGCCTGGGAGACTTGGGGCCAACATTTATCTCATAGTGCATTTTGAAGTTCTTAAATTCCTGAAAATCAGACTGTGAAGTGAGATAGCAGCTGTGGCCTCGTGGGAGAACCTACCCTCTTAATATTGCCAGAGGGTCTCAAAGGTGATATCCTAAATGGTTATATAAAAGTCTGAAAGGATGGGACAAATGGTTGTCAATAAGCCTTGCAAAATAGTAACTACTGCTGAAACACAAGGTCAAATACAGACCTTGGAGAAGCTAGAAGTGAAACAGGCAATTTAAGCTGGATTTTATTTACAAGGTACATGTAACTGGAGACCATACTGACAAGAGCTCGGCTATAAATATAGATTTCATCCAGAAGCCTAATATGCTGTACAAATGAAGGGTTAAGAGAAAGAAATAATTGTTGGTTTTGTTCTTTCAGGAATTTTGAGGTACAAGCCTGATTGGTCAATGTTCCTCTGCCCTTTTCAATACCTACATTGTGTCCACACAGCATGATGATAATCATTCCATTTTATTTCATTGTTCAGAAAAGTGACATACGCCCCCTATTCTTTGGTGGTGAATTGAACATGGCAGCCAAAATTCTTGACAGTTTCTCCCATCATTAGTTTGTCATAGTGCCTGAAATGTCTGCTATGCAAGTTACCCTGTAAAGGCGCAAAAACAAGTATGTTAAACCAAGAGGAATAACTTCAGTAGAGATTATTTTTACTAACTATTTAGCATAGAGAGAGACTCAAGGGAATGGGGATATAAGGCAGGTAAGCTGTGGTAAGAGAAGGCCAAAGAGTTTTGGTTGATGAGGTAGTGTTGGGAGAAAGCTCCTTAATATGTGTGTGGGTTGTATTTATCAGGTAGCTAAAGTCTTGCATAAAGTTCACAGGTATTCCTGGATAAACTTACAGTAGCTCCACAACTAAGGAGCAGCAATCTCTAGGCAGTCTTAAGTTTAAAATTCTGACAAGTGACAATTTTTTATTGAGGAAATATTGGTGGTTGTGCTGTTTGAGAGGCACCTTGCCAGGCATTAATAGGCTTTTGTAAAAACAGCATTGATCATTATCATAACTATATGTTTCTTCTTGGATGAAAAATAACCTCCTAGGCGTTAATGGAAGAAATTTACTGAGCCTGGGATTAATACGAGGTCTGTCCAGAAATTATCAAGCCAAAGTCAATATAATTAATATCAACACTGGCTCGATATATTCAGGACAGACCTCATATATACAGGGAAACACATCTCCTTTAGATTCCATTGTAGTACAAAGAGGTGATTGGAAGAGAAATTCTAGACTGTGAACAATGTGAGCATTCCCATTACCTAGCATAGAGTCAGCATTTATTTGATCAGTATTTGTTGGGTGAGTGAACAAATGACTGAATGGATGAGCAATGGCAATATTGTAAATAAAGCACCCACCAGCCACCAGGTCTGGGTTCATATGTATTGACAGCCATTTACGAGCAGTTAGAACTTGGGTAAAAATTTTTTTCTCTCTGGGCCTCATTTTCTTAATATTTAAAATGAGAATAATGATACTTGCCCTGTCTTTCTCACACAGTTGTGGGAAAGTTATATATGTACGTGTGTGTGTGTGTGTATATATATATATTATATATATATATTATATATATAAGAAATATTCTTTTAGGAACTCCCAAACCCACAGAGGTATTGCGGGCTGACCAAGGACAGCGACTTAAACGTATCTCTGGAGCTCATAATAGAGGGCCACTACAGCTGGCCTCTGTTCACCCGATGTATCCTCCTACCAAAAAAAAAAAAAAAAAAAAAAAACCCAGACAAAAAAACCTCTGTGCTGTCAAAATCCAATCCCAAACTTGTGAAATCGATGTAAACATCAGATTTCTGTTCTGCCTGGATAGCCTGCTTTCCTGATGACAGGGAGTGCAGGAAACATTGTAGGCTTGGTAAGCAACACCTTTGGAAATCATCAACCAGAGGCCTGCACTATCTCTTTGGCCAGTCATAATCATCTCTCCAGAGATAAGAGCTCTAGCAAGGTATTTTTGGTGTATACTTGACTGTCTCCATAGCGGCACTGTCTCAAGATGGGGGAAGGTCTCTGCCTCTCTCTGTGTCTCCTCCCTTCCCCCGCCTCTTGTCTTTGGCTCTGCCTCTCTCCTTTCTTGTGATTCCAGTGGAGCAGTTGATTTGACCTTTAATCAGTCTCCTTTTTCTGTTTCCTTTCATTTGAGGGCTCACTCCTCACTTTGGGCTCTGCTCAGTTGATGGCAAAGGAAGTTCTCTCACATTCCCTCTCTTGGACACATTGTTCATAGTCCCTATTGACATGGATGTTTTGTTCTTGAGGTTAGAGGAGAGAAGGTAGCATGATTTAAAAATCCTGCCAGGAGTCCTTGAGGGAACAGACTGGAGTACTGTTTGCAGAAGTCAATAGGCTTGTTGTAAGGAGGCATTGTGTGCTCTAGCACAGGCGGCTGAAACAAATCAATTTCAATTTACTTGTCCAGCAAAAGGAGCCATTATTTAGGACTGAATAGCCAGAGCTTCCATAATATATTGTGAAAACTTATTGTAGTTTTTACTGAAAACTAGCTTATGATGAAATTATTTGTTTAGAAGCAAAGTGTGGATGTTTAAAGAATATAAATTTTGGAGATATTGATTAAAGGCAGTTGAAGAATGAACCACATTTCTTTTCTAAATGTGGTGGTCGGGTGATATCCATCTGACATTGGTATCAGAGTACATTGCTGGCTGGAAACCTGGTATTTTGACAACACACACAATTAACATCAAAGGAGGGTTTTTGCTGGTTAGGGAGATACAACAATTAAAGCTGAAGTTCATTCACGTTTAAAGAGCAAGTTGGCTCATAAATTTGGCTCCCTTGCATTTTCCCTTACTAGAATGTCTGTCTCTGGCTCTATATTTTCTGTTAGCTATTCAGCTTTGTATATTACCAGTAAATTATTGAAAGTCCCTGTAGGAGTAACATTTAAGGCTTGATTCATTGAACTTTTATGTTTCCCTTTTTGCACAGTTTACATTAAAATAAAAACAACAAGACATTTAGGCTTGAGTCATGATTTATGCCTCTCCCCCAAATTGGTTGATCATATATTTTTCTTTTTATCAAGTGTTTTTGAGCATCTTGTGTAACTTTCAATTACTGCTATTTTGGAAAATGGCTACAGATTTTACTGCCTATCTATTGTGATTTTCTGTGAAAATATGTCTTCCTAGCTCTTCCACAAATGCAAGTTCTCATGTTTTCCACAAAGCTCAGATATATTTACCTATTGGAAAGCATATCAATACTAGGTTCTTGTTTATTTTTAAAATTCATCTTTATTTTTTCCTTTTAATTGAATGTATTAGGGTGACACTAGTTAACAAAATTACATGGGTTTCAGGTGCACAATTCCACAACATATCATCTGTATACTGTACTGTGTGTTCACCACCCCAAGTCAAGTCTCCTTCTATCACCATTTACCCACTTTTCCCCTTCCTCCACTCCCTTCCCCCTTCCCCCAATAATTGCCATATTGTTGTTTGTATAATACCAGGTTCTCTTGAATACCTACTCTGTGCCAGGTCCTATGCCAGGTCCTGCGTCTTTGCCATTACTGCGGTCTATTAGAACTTTGGATCCTGTTTTGTTGACTGATTTGGCTAAAACAGGGCATTGTAGAGTGATAAATGATGACAATTTACTACAAAAACCACAGCACCTGGTAACCTAAAGGTTATGTTTGTCCTCATTGTGGTGTTCTGCTTGAGCTTGCCTTCCTCAGGTAGTTAACCCCACCCAAGCTCCCTCCAGTTTCCACCCTGAGTGCTTTATCAATAGTACTTGCATAGAACTTAAATTTAGTGGATGTTCGTTAAAATTTTATTAATTGAATGAATGGAAGGAGGCCTCCAGATAAAGAAGTAGGATGGGTATGAATTTGTATGTTCTCTTGCTCAGATATAGATAGTATTTATATTGAACATAGAATTACATGGTGGGAGCTTTAGACACCACAGCTATTCCCAAGATGGAGCACGTATGGTAATACATAATATCATACTTATATGCAAATTAAATGTGTATGATTTGGACTTTCCCTGTTTTCAAACCTTGCCTTTATTTATAAATGTGAATCTTGTTTTGGAAAGGGAACTTAGGATGGATCAAATACACCCAAAGTTCAGTCAATACATGATAATACCTTAAGGCTCAGAAGCCAGACATTGATAACATTGGTATCCTTAAGGTGAATTGGTTACTTTAACCCTGGGCTGCTGAGTGATCCAGAAAAAAATTTATGATTTATATGAATTTGAATTCTCATAAAGAGAAAATATTCAGTCATATTAGTTTACTATAAGTGCCAACACAAGTAGCTAAATAGGGCAGCTCAGTGAAGAGAGATTGGTGTCAATGCAGTCAATATTATAAATAAAATAAGTCAAAACCAAATACTACGTGTTCTTCCTTATATGTGGAAACTAAAAATGCTGAACTCATAGATATAGAGAGTGGAATGGTGGTTTCCAATGGCCAGGGAGTGAGAGAAATAGGGAGATGTTGGTCAAAGTATATAAGATACCAGTTATAAGATTCCTAATTTCTGAGGATCAAGTATATAGCATGGTGACAATAGTTATTGATATTGTATTACATAGTTGAAAGTTGCTGAAAGAGTAAATCTTAAAAATTCTCACTAAAAAAGTAATTATGTGAGGTAGTAGAGGTGTTACTAAACTTATTATAGCAGTCATTTCTTGAGGGCTGAGTTTGTATTAAATTCCGTGTTAATTCTCACAGGCACTAAATTCAGTTAATATTACACCTGATAACAAAAACATTGCAAGAACTTGGCATCAGTATTGCAAGATATTAAAATAGATTTAACATGCACAAAATAATATTAATACCCATTAATGAGTATTTACTATGTATTATTCTAGGAACTTTGCATCTATTATTTCATTTAATCCTTGCAATGCTCCCATAAACTAGTACCAGAATCCAACTATGCTGGCATCTTGATCTGGGCCTTCTGAGCCTCAATAAAAAAGAAAATCCTGTAGTTTAAGTCACTAATCTTATGGTATTTTGTTATGGTAGCCCAAGCTGACTAAGACAAATGTTGAGCTTCTTTTTATGAGCTTGTTGGTCATTTGTATATATTCTTTGGGGAAATGCCTTTTAAAACACTTTGTCCCCTTTTAATTGGGTTGTCTTTTTATTGTTGAATTATAATAATTTATATATTTTTGTACACAAGTCCACTATTGAGATATTTGATTTTCAGATGTTTTATTCTGTTCTGTGGGTTGTCTTTTAACTTCCTTGATTATATCCTTTGAAACACAAGTATTTTTTTAATAAAGCATAATTTATTTTTTTCTCACTTGGGTTTTGACATTATATCTAAGATTTCATTGCCAAATAAAAGGTTATCAGGTTTATCCCTGTTTTCTATGATAATTTTATGTGATTTGTCCTTACATTCAGGTCACTGATCTACTTGTTTCTTTCTTTCTTTCTTTTTTTTTTTGATTTAAATTTTTTTTTAATTTTATTGTTGTTGTATTACATCCATCCCTTTTTTACTCCCCTCTGTCCCCCTCCCCACCCACCCTTTCCCCCCAAAGTCAATCCCACCTGTTGTCCATGTCCATGGTTCCTTTATACTAGGTTCTTTTCTAAGCTGCTCCCCTTCTTTGCCTCTGCCTCCCCCCTCCCCCCAACCCCTTTCCCCCTGACCACTGCAGGCCTATTCCTTGTATTCATACACTTGTTTCTTTATTTATGATTTTTCTCCCCTGCATTGTTTTTTTAATTTAATTGTTATTATATATTTTTCCATTACAATATAGTCTCTTTATGTCCCCTTCATCCCAGCAACCACCACATGGTGGTCCATGTCCACAAGTCCTTTTTATTTTTTTGGTCAGTCCCTCTAACCTCTATCCCCTGACCCCTCACTAGCTGTCATCTGCTTTCCATCTATGAGTCTGTCCCCATTTTCCTTGTTAGTTCAATCTGTTCATTAAATTCCACATATGAGTGAAATCATATAGTATCTTTCTTTATCTTATTTCACTTACCATAGTATTTTCCAGATCCATCTATACTGTTGTAAAGGGTAAAATTTTCTTTCTTATGGCCAAGTAGTATTCCATTGTGTAAATGTCCTATAGGTGTTTTATCCATTCGTTTAGTGATGGACACTTGGGCTGCTTCCATATACTGGTGATTATAAATAATGCTTCAGTGATCATAGGGGTGCTTATGTTCTTTTGAATTAGTGTATTGGGTTTCTTTAGATGTATTCCCAGAAGTGGGGTTGCTGGGTCAAAAGGCAGATCCATTTTTAATTTTTGAGGTACCTGCATACTGCTTTCCACAGTGGCTATACCAATATGCATTCCCACCAACAATGCACCAAGGTTCCCTTTTCTCTACATCCTCACCAGCACTTGTTTGTTGATTTGTTAATGACTGCCATTCTGACAGGTGTGAGGTGGTATCTCATTGTGGTTTTAATTTGCATCTCTCTGATGGCTAATGATGTTGAGCATTCTTGCATATGCTTAGGGCCATTTGTATGTCCTTCTTAGAGAAGTGTCTTGTCAGGTCCTTTGCTTCGTACTCAAGGGGCAAAAACTAAAACCTTTCCCCTTAAGATCAGGAACAAGACAAGGGTATCTCTTTCCACTTCTATTCAACATAATTTTGGAAATTCTAGCTACAGGGACCAGACAAGAAAAAGGGATCAAAGGCATCCACAATTGGAAAGGAGGAAGTCAAACTGTCATTATTTGTAGATGACACGATAGTGTACATAGAAAACCCTATAGACGCCACAAAAAAACTACTTGATCTAATGCATGAATTTGGCAAAAAAGCTGGATATAAAGTCAATATCCGGAAATCAAAAGTATTTTTGTACACTAACAATGAAACATCAGAGATAGAAACTAGAAAACAAACCCCATTTACTATAGCAACAAGAAAAATAAAGTACCTAGGAATAAACTCAACCAAGTAGGTAAAAGACCTGTACTCCAAAAACTACAGAACACTGAAGAAGGAAATTAAGGGAGATACAAATAAATGGAAGCATATACCATGCTCATGGATGGGAAGAATTAACATCATTAAAATATCCATGTTACCCAAAGCAATTTAAAGATTCAACACAATCCCTATTAAAATACCAACAACATATTTAATAGATCTGGATATTAATTTTGTATTCTGCTACTTTGCTGAATTTATCAATCTTGTGGAATCTTTGGGGTTCTCTATGTACACAGTATCATATCATCTGCAAATAAAGACAGTTTTATTTTTTCCTTTTCAATTTGGATGCCTTTTATTTCTTGTCTGATTGCTGTGGCTAGATCTTCCCATACTATGCTGTTTAAAAGAAGTGAAAGTGGACATCCCTGTGTTGTTCCCAATCTTAAGGGAACAATTATAATTTTTGCTCAATGAGTGTGATGCTGGCAGTGAGTTTGTCATATATGGTCTTCATTATGCTCTCTGTTCCCACTTTGATGAGCCTTTTTATTATAAATGGGTGCTAGATTTTATCAAGTGCTTTCTTTGCATCTAATGATATGATCATTTGGTTTTAATCCTTCATTTTGTTTATGTATTGAATCACATATATTGATTTGTGAATGTTGTACCGAGCTTGCATTCCTAGAATAAATCCAAGTGCATCATAGTGTATGATTTTTTGATGCATTGCACTATTAGGTTTGCTAATATTTTCTTGAGGATTTTAGGATCTATGTTCATCAGAGATATCTGGTTTTGGATTTAGGGTAATGCTGGCCTTGTAAAATGAGTTTGGGAGTCTTCCCTCCTTTTGAATTTTTTGAAATAGTTTGAGGAAGAGAGGTGTTAGTTCTTGAAATGTTTGGAAAAATTCTCCTGTGGAGTCATTCAGTCCAGGGCTTTGGTTTCTTGGGAGTTTTTATTATTACTGCTTCAATTTCACTATTCAGATTCTCCGATTCTTCCTGATTTTGTTTTGGAAGATTACATGTCTAGAAATTTATATGATTCTTCCAGGTTGTCCAGTTTGTTGGCATATAGTTGTTCATAATATTTTCTTACAATCCTTTGGTGTCAGTGGTTATTTCCCTTGTTTCATTTCTGATTTTATTTATTTGGATCCTCTCTTATTATTATTATTTTTTTTTCTTTCTGATGACTAGGGATAAAGTTTTGCCAATCTTGTTTTTATTTTCAAAGAACCAGCTCTTGGAGTCATTGATCCTTTGAGTCATTTTTGACTCAATTTTGTTTATTTCTGTTCCCATCATTATTATGGCTTTCCTTTTACTCACTTTCGGCTTTGTTTGTTGTTTTTCAAGTTCGTTTAAATGTCAAGTGAGATGGTTTATTGAAGCTCTTTTTCCCTCCCTCTCTCTTCTTTCTTCCTGTCTTTGTCTTTCAATTTTTTTTGAGATAAGCCTGTAGAGCTATGAATTCCCCTCTTAGCATTATTTTCCCAGTGTCCCACAAATTTTGGGTTGTTGTGTCCCCATTTTCTTTTGTTTCAAGGTATCTTTTGATTTCTTTCTCAATCTCATTGACCCAGTCATTGTTTAATAACATGTTATCTAGCTTCCACACATTAGGGTGTTTTTCAGTGTTCTTGTGATTGATTTCTAGTTTCATAGCATTGTGGTCAGAGAAGATGCTTCCAAATGACTTAACCATCCTTTGCTTTATCTAACCTACTATTTATTCCTTCTAGTTTATTATTTCAGATAATTGCATTGTTTATTTCTGATTGGTCCTTTTTATGGTTTCTAGGTCTTTTATCAAGGCGTTGAGTGTCCTTATAATCATTACTCTAAACTCTCTATCTGGTAAATTGCTTGCTTCTGTTTCATCTAAT
This sequence comes from Noctilio leporinus, assembly GCA_004026585.1. NCBI lineage: Eukaryota > Metazoa > Chordata > Mammalia > Chiroptera > Noctilionidae > Noctilio > Noctilio leporinus. The sequence goes on from PVIW01008920.1 coordinate 44,149, forward strand.
TCAACATTTGGAGTGTTCTCTTGTTCTTTCATTTGGGGTCTGTTTCTTTGTCTTCCAATTTTGACTACTTTGTATTTTCCATTTTAGTGTTAAAGTGATCAGTAGTTAAACGGATCAGTTGTTAAACTAATCAAGCTGTAATCAGCAGCCAGGTTTAAGCTTGTTAGGGTGTGTCAGAGTAATCCTGGGAGCTGGGCCACTTGCAGAGGACTACTCTGCTTGAGAAAGATGGCTCCTGTGGTATGCACATGATTCAGCATGGGCAGCTGTTCCTTCAGTTCTCTCCCCAGATGCAGATGCTCCTTAAGCCTCTCTAGTCCAGTTTGTCCCCTCACATTTGCTGGAGTCCAGGGCAAGTGGCTGCACATGAAATTTTATGTGTTGGCCCTTTAAGAGGCTCTCCATGTTTCCAGCCACCTCTCCCTGGCAGACAGAAACCCTGCTGCTTTTCACGTCTGGATGTTATCTGGGTTCCTTTCCAGCTCTGGTGCTCTAGGCTGGAGAACCCAGCTTGAGGCTTAGACCCCAAACTTCTCAGGGGGAACCCACCAGCCACTGAAGTATTTCTTCAGAACTTCAGCTGCTGCTCTTCTGAGCCCAGGCAGCCCTTCTCTTGCCCCCATCTACACTTCCCACTTGTAGTAAAGTGGCTTCTTCTGTCTGTTGCTGATTATAAGACTGCTCTCCTGTTAATGTTCAGGTGGTTATTCAGGATGATTTCTCTGCAATTCAGTGTAATTCCAGGTTGGTCATGGGAGGAGGTTAGTGTAGCTTCCACTTATTCTTCTGCCATCTTGGATTGATCCATTTTGAATTAATTTTTGTGTACAGTATGAAGTAATGGTCCACCTTCATTTTTTCATGTGGTATCCCAGCACTATTGTTAAAGAGTATCTTTTCCCCCACTGAATTGTCTTGGAACCCTGGAGTAAAATCAACCATAAAGTAAGGGGTTATTTTTAGATTATCAATTCTATTTCAGTGATTATATTTCTATGCTTACCAGTATCATACTTTTTTTAAGGATTACTGAGGTATAATAGATATAAAAAGAACTGCCCATATTTATTGATTTATTTTTATTTATTATTATTTTTTGTTTTTTAATTAATTTATTTTTTTTAGAGAGAGGGAAAGGAAGGGAGGCAGAGAGGGAGAGAGACATCAATGTATGGTTGCCTTTCACCTGTCTCCAGCTACAGACCTGGCTGGAGACCTGGCTTGCAACCTGGTTATGTGCCCTGGCTGGGAATCAAACCAGTGACCTTTGGTTTCACAGGCCAGTTACCTTATCCATTGTGCCACCAGCCAGGGCTGAACTGCCCATATTTAATGTGTAAAACTTGATGAGTTTGGATGTATGCAAAAAGCTGTGATACCATCACCATAATCTAAGTAATAGAGATATCCAATTCCTCCCAGAATTTTCTTTCCTTTTTTTTAATTGTTTTTTTTTAAATATTTTATTTATTATTTCCAGAGAGAGGGGGAAGGGAAAGAGGCAGAGAGGGAGAGAGACATCAATGTATGGTTGCCTTTCACCTGCCTCCACCTATAGACCTGGCTGGAGACCTGACTTGCAACCTGGTTATGTTGCCCTGGCTGGGAATCGAACCAGCGACCTTTGGGTTCACAGGCCGGCACCTTATCCACTGAGCCCAGCCAGGGCAAATTTTCTTTCCTTTTTTTGGGTGTAGTAAGAACACTTAACATGAGTTACTCAGTGTCATCTGCAAGAAGATAATTTTACTTTTTATTCTTTTCCAGTTTGGATTTTTAAAATTTCTTTTTCTTATCTGATTATTTTGGCTTGAACCCCTAGTAGAAATTGCAAGAACAGACATTCTCGTATTTCTCCTGACCTTAAGGAAAAGGTATTCAATTTTTTAACATTCATGATTATCTTAGTTGTGTACATAACCCCCCTTTATCACTTTGGGCAATTCCTTCTATTCTTGTTTGTTTGCTGTTGTTTTCTCATAAAGGGATATTGGATTCATTAAATTGTTTTCTGTGTTTATTCAGGTGATCATGTGGGTCTTGTCATTTATTAATTTACTATATTACGTTGATTTATATATAGTAAACAAAATTTGCATTCCTGTGATAAATATTTGGCTATGATGCATAATTATTTTTACATGTTACTGAATTTTCTTTGGTAGTGTTTTGTTGAGGATTTGTACCTTTATATGTATAAAGATATTGATATGTACTTCTCCAATTTTGGATGTCTTTTTCTAGTTTTGGTAACAGGACAATGCTGGCTCTGTAAAATTAATTGGGAAAAATTCTAGTCTATTATTTGAAATTGTCTGTGTAGGACTGGTATTAATTCTCCTTTGAATACTTACAGTCACCAGTGAAACCATCTGGGTCTGGGCTTTTATTTGTGGGAAGGTTTAAAAATTATTATTTCAATCTTTTTACTTTCATGAGTATAGGTCTATTCAGATTTTCTACTTATTCTTGAGTCATTTATTGTCATCTGTGTCTTTCTGGGATTTGTCAAATTCATGTAGGTTATTGAAATTATACTTGTTCATAGTATTCCTATGTAATCTTTGTTAATAAAAAATGAATTTTATTTATTTTGTTATTTCTATAAAGTTAGTAGTGAGGTCCACTCTTTTTTATTTTAGAAACTTAATAATTATTCTCTCTTTTCTTTGTCTGAAGTCTTTTTAGAATAGTGGAACTTAGATATTTATGGAGTCAGTGAAGAAAGATAATTCAGTTATAGTAGTATTTATTTTAGTTATAATTAGGTTAACATTTATAACATACTTTCTGATACAATAAAGTAGAGCTCTTGTGGCCTTTTGCAGGTAAGTACAGAAATATCATTGACTTTATTTCCTGGTTACCTGAGGTCATACATGTCATTGAGGGCTTCTTTGGTTGTTTGGCCAAGTTTATAGAATCAGTAAAGTTTATGTAATATTTATATTTGGGAGTGTTTAAGGAATTAAGGGACCCAGTCCCTACTGTTAGGAACAGTGTAATGTGGAAATATTATTTCACGTACTATTGTCACTATAATTTGTTATTCCCATTTTCCAAATGAGAATATTGAGGTCAAGAGAAGTAAAGTGGCTTTCTCAAGGTTTTATAAAAATGTAGAGAAAGATTAAACTAGAACACAAGCCTTTTACATGTCTAGTCACATAGCCACACCTAATTGCAAGGGGCATTAGAAAATGTATTGTTTTCATGTGAACAGAAAGAAGAAAACAGATGTTTATAGATATCTAATATCTAACATACTCTGATAGCTCAAGTTAGGAATGTAAGATTGAAGACATAAGGAGGCAGCAGATACAGCATGAAGATAGTGACCTTGAATATTTCAGAGTCCTCATAAAGCTATTGTGTTGTTGTGAGGATGTAAATACAATTATAGCTATTGTTCATTTAGGCCCTGGGTTAGTGCTTTCTATGAATTGTCCTGTTTAATATTTACCACTTTGTGAAATAGTTACTGTTGTTATCTGCCTCTTAAATATGAGGAAAATAAGGTCCAGAGAGATAGTCTACTTAGCCAGGTTCACAGGTTTTGTAGAAAATATTAATGAAAGAGGATGGTAATGAAGCCAAACACTTCCAATTCCAATCACTGTGTGGTATTGTATTTTCTGTATTTTAGTTATAGTGCAGGAATTTGAATACATATTAAGCAAGAAATTACTTTTGTTTGGGATATTTAGGGAATATTTTTATAGAGGATGTAGGATTTGAACTGGGCATTAAAGATGAGTAGGGTTGAAGTTGGAAGAATTTAGAGATGCAGGAGATTTCAGGAAGAAAATGGCTCATGAGAAAAATAAGTAAAGGCATGTTTGGGAGATGAGTAAAGTGAAGAAGTTTTATAGGGGAATATTGGAAGATAAGTGTAGAGAGATTGAGATGTGAATGTTAGACTAAGGAGCATGGACTTGACCCTATAGCTGGCAGAGACAAATCAGGAACATCATGTTGTTTTTACAGATAGGAAAAAAAAAATGATTGGTGTAATTTGAGGGATACTGGGAAGCCCCTTCCATGCTCTTTTGTGAGCACTTATAACTTCTTATCCAAGTGTTGTATTTCTAAAAATCTATTAGGAATTCATTTCTTATGGTTATACTCTCTGCTTTCTTTTGAAAACAGAGGTCCTGAGCAGGAAGGAGGAAGAGTTTCTGGAGGAGGAAAGAGAGGGGAACCCTTGTTAAGAAGCCTATGCCTGCTTTTTTGGCTTTGAATTTGAGTCAGCTCTCAGCTACAGACATTTAAATTCCTAACCAGTTGGATGCCTGCAACTTTTCTTTAATAGAAGTACTCAGACTTGTGCTTTTCTGTCTGCACGAAGGTTTCCCCTGGCCATAAAACCATATCCACTGTGATAATCCAAATCCCCAGATTGGCCTGATCTTATTCTCTCTATGATTCAGCTCCTAATTTATTTGCTATGAAATAGCCATGGAAATAATGATTATATGTGTGTGTGTACACCCACACAATCATTATTTCTATGGCTCAATTTCTATGAGCATATGTATTCGTATATTTTGGGGAAGAGAGTGGTGCTAGCAGTTTTATTTTTTTTCAACCTTGGTGCTGAGTTAGCTGAAGATTTCTCTCCATTGTGTTTTAAGAGGAAAAGTTCTTTTGCTGAGAGAGATCCATTTTACCTTGGAGAGTTTAGGGTGGTATGAAGAAGGAAAGGAGTAACTGGAGGTGGGATTGTGGGACTTGGGGTGGATAGTGTAGAAGGAAGATCCTTAACATAATCACAAGTGGGTAGACTACACTGGGAGAGTATGGAAGGTAGGGTAAAATAAAGGCAATCAGGCAGGGAATTGGACTCTGAGGTATTTTCTCAGGATTCTATTCCAGGAAATAGATACTTTACAGACCACAGACTGTGCCAGACTTAAAAACTCCAAGGGGTTCCACATGAAAGCACTTTCTGTGACAGCAAATGCCAGGCACTAACTTTGGGTGACCCTTGAATGTGTCTCTTGAGTAGTAAACTTTAGTAGCAGTCTGAGTTAATGTTCTTTCTCAAATAAAATGTTGTTCTGTTAAAAGTGTGAGAGAAAAAGAGCATAAATGAGATCTTGAAAACTTTTCAGGCAGGGAAAGCTAGAGGGACAGGCTTGCTTTGCTAAAACAGTCTCCCAAATGGTAACTGTCACCGAATGTGTTAGCTGACAGGATGGAGAGGATGACAGGAGAATGCTGTGTGCTCAAAGTGAGTTCTACAGGCATGATCTGAGCAAATGTTTCCTCAGTCTATTATCAACTTCAGTTGCATTGCTACACACTTGTTACACACTGTCATAAATTATCATTACTGATGGAAGGGTAGGGCTGTTTGAAGGTTAATGGGGTAGATGTAGTGGGTGATGGTATGGGAAAGAGAGATAGAAAGATGTCTGAGAAACACCTATGAAGTGCTGGGATAAGGCAAGGGTTGGGAATCTTGTGGCTTTTTATACCCAATCTCATCGGATGACCTGACAAACTTCTTTTAAGTCATAGGCTAACTGGTCCCAATTTGAACTCACATTGACGCAGACTAGTGATTCTTAAGCCCTTGTTTCCTTATTCCTAATAATTGTGGCTTTGTCTTGCTCCATGGAAGTCTCCAGAACAGCCTGGAATCTAAAATTGGTGACTTAGTCACTGGAATACATTAAAAACCCACTTGCATATTGGGAGAGTAGGGGATGGGGTAGCAGTGATCATATAAATGATAATCAGTTGGGGAATTGTTGACCAGGAACAGAATGTAATGAATTGCATTCATTCAACCAGATGTTATTACACTCTGCCCAATTGTGTGTCTTATGCTGAATTGGTAGGGTATGTTCTTTCTCTTCTAATCCATTTTCCACAGAGCTGTCAGAGTGATGTAGAACATAAATCAGATTATTCCATCCTATATAGAACTGGTTTTCCTAATATTTCATTCAAGGGCTTTCATAATTTTGTCCCTACCTACCTCTCTGGCCTCCTTTTAAACATGTTATTTTACATTACTTTTAGATCAGTTTCCACATCATTCTGTTTCATTTGTTCATCTCACTTTTCATGATGTCTCCTCTGCTTGGAATTCATTTCCCACTTGTTAACTCTCTTTTTAAATACTATTATTTAATCACCATCTCTCTTCTCTATGTTCTGATAACATAATGAATTTACCTTAAAAAAAAAAAAAACACTTAGCCATATGATACTCAAATTAATATTATCAGATTCTCAGCAGAGTTGTCTGGTTTAGGGGTGACCCTGTGACCCCACCTGAGCCAGAGTCCATGCTACAGAAATTTGAATTGGAACTTTGAGCAAGATCTTGCTTTTGTGTGCTGGATCAGTAATGTATGCTCAGGGGTTACCTGAACCTCTATTTTATACCATGTTGGTCTCCAAAGTAGATGAAACTATTTTGCAAAGAAACATTACAGATTATTCTATATAAGGAAAGAATAAACAGTTCATTTCTTCATTCCTCTGGTACTCCTGCCCTTCTTTCATTGAGTTCTATATGACACATACATTCTTATAATTAAGTCACCATTTACACTTAAGCTACTCAACTGGGTTTCTGTGATTTGTGATAAAAATAGTTACAACCAATATAAGATAGAGCATAAGAAGTTCTAGAGGACATTTGTTAAACTGGACTCAAATTGGAAGTCTTGATAAGGGAATTTTCTACCATTTGGTTTGGGAAGAAAAATAACCTACATGAAACAATTGGGGGATGATAACACCATATCGTCAATCCTTTAGTCATGGGGTGCAGAATCTTGGCACCATTGGAATGTCAAGAAAGGATGCCAAGAAAAGTGGAGTGAACCAGGAAAAGCTTATTAAAGGTGAAATATGTTGGGCTTGCCTTTGAAGGGTGGGCAGAGTTTGCTTTGCCCCCTGATGTTCCAAAAGAAATGTTCCAGAGAGACCTCAGAAATGTCCTAGATAAGCCTAGATTAATTAGTATCCTGGCAGTGATTCAAAAAATTCAAAATCACTGGGATGAAGATAAGGATTCCAAAATGGGCTAGTGCCATAAGAGCCTTTGAACACAATTTATCCAATACTGATTGGGTCTAACAATGGTTAATGATGTAATACACCTTGGTGGTGGTCCTAGTAAGCTAAAAAATCCCTGTATTTATTATTTTTGTTAACCACTTTTTACACCTAGAGGCTGATTCTAGTGGTTCTTAATAATGGTGGGGCTTGTTAGGCTTTGCTAACTCAGAATTGGCATCTGAATTCAAAAGTCCCTGTACAGGAGGATAAGCTGCTTCTGCTCTTCTTCATTCCTGTCTTAGTTATGTTAGACCCAATTCTTTCATGTGACCTGAGAAGGTGGCATGGAATGCTTGCATGGGTACAAAGCAGCTGATTTGTTCACTACTGTTATAATGCATAGTATGTAGAGGCCATTTTGCTTTGCCTTCCTTGCCACACGAATTTGAAATCTTAGATCTGAGAGAGAGAAAAAAAAAATGTCTGTTTGCCCTAGATTTGTCTACTTTCCAAGGAAAAAAAGCTTTACGTAGTCTTTCAATCAGCATCATGAAAAGCTTATTAGAGATAAAAATAGGCATTTGCAATTCTTTCAGGGCAGTTAATGGAGTTACTACATACAAAATCTTGGTAAAAATTTCTATTGCCCAGAAATATTATATATAAGCATGAAGGTATTATAGATATGCTATAAATAGTTTATATTTACACACAGTCTATGTGCAATTAACCTGAGGCATTTAGTATATACTACATTCTAGTTATGTATTAGAAATGAGTGGGAAAAGGTAAGACAGAAAGCTTACCTGCAGAATATTTACAGTCTGATAAAAAAAAAGATGAGAAAAGATACAGAGGAAGCATGAATGAACTTGAGGAGATCAGGAAAGTATGGCAGGATTAGTATGCACAAAGGCAAGAAGCAGCAAAGTTTGTTACAGGAATTCTATACAATACAGAATTGCTAAAGCATGAGATGCAATTCTTTGGGCTGGGAAAGATGAGCTGGAAGAGGCAGGCAGGAGCCCAGTCATGAAGGACATGATAAACTTTGTTTCTCACATGATAAGAAGCCATGTTAGCAAGTTATCCACACCAATTTTCATCCAGTTAATAAGAATTTATTAGGCTACTACTATGTGCTAAGCTCTCTTTCAGACACTGTAGGTATAGCCTTTTCCTTGATGAAAGAGTGGAAGACAGATACAGGAAAAACAAATATAAATGTTATGGTTACTCTGAAGGATAAAGCCAAAATTCTATGGGACCTAATTTTCTGTGGAGGGGTAGAATAAAAACTAATAAAACATTAGTGGAAGTTAACTAAGGTAATTCAGAAGGGGAGTATATCAAAAACAAAGGGAGAGGCATTCTCAAAATTCCTGAGGAAGAAGGTAACACCGTGTTTCAGATAAATGAAATATACCAGGTTGGCTGAAATGCAAAAGGCCATGGGAAAGAGTAGCAGATTAGGCTGGGTTGGTTTACTAATCTTTGTTTTGATTTAATTAGATTGTGGGATTATTCTACCAGCAAAATAGTGGCTGGGTTGTGGGAGTGGAACATGAAAGCAGGAAGAAAAAAAAGAGTATTGTCGTAGTCTAAGGGAGATAGGATCAAGAGTTGATTTATGGCAACAGCAGTAGGAAGGTGAGGAGAAAATGAAATGGAAAGCTATTTGGTTAGTAGGTCAATTGAATTTAAGTGAGTAGATCTGAGGGCTAAGGAAAATAAAGGACTTAGTTTTCTGGCTTAGTTACTGGGGAAATGAGGGCTACCAACCAGGATAGGGAGTATACAAGGTCTGTCCAGAAAAAGTCCAGCCATTGTTAATATAACAAGAACAGTTTTTGGCCCTGGCTGGAGGCACAGTGGGTAAGGCGCCAGCCTGTGAACCCAAAGATCGCTGGTTTGATTCCCAGCCAGGGCACATAACCAGGTTGTAAGCCAGGTCTCTAGCCAGGTCTGTACCTGGAGGTGGGGTGAAATCAACCGTACATTGATGTCTCTGTCTCCCTCTCTGCCTCTCTCCCTTCACTTCTGTCTATAAAAAATAAAATTAAAAAAAAAAAAAGAACAGTTTTTGCAACATCAGTGTAACCTGGCAGCCAAGGAATGTGCATGCATGAACAATGATGACTTCACTGTACTAGTCAGTGGGGGTGGTAGATGCCATTGAGTGAGCATGTGCACTGTGTGGCCATCACATTAAAATGACTGAGCTAGTAGTGCAATAAATCAGCATCAAATTTGCATTAAGCTTGAACATTCCTCTATGGAAATTATTTGGATGATTCAGAAGTCTGCAGCTATGGGTAACTGCTGACTGACAGCTTCATCACAACATGCTTGTTCACACATCATATCTGATGCAGAGTTTTTTTTGGCAAAACAGCAAATTGCCCAGGTGGCTCAGTCCTACTCCCCAGCTCAGATTTGATCCCTATGACAAGGAAGCCAGGGAATGCATGCTTGGATTGAGTACTGAAAGATGAGTAGGAGTTAAAGTAAGGAGGGGAAAATAATGTTCTAGGCAGATGCATTTTAAATTTTGATGTGCAACAGGAAATCTTTATCTCCTAATATTCATTATATGAGTCTCCACAGTTATAATAGCTTATGAAGATGTAAAAGTCCTAAGAACATAACAATATTTTTAAGGATATGACCACTTAGGAAATTGTTTCTCATTGAAAACTCCTTTCTACTTAGCACTGGAACCTATCCTTGTTAATCATATACATACCTATCTTTGACAGTCTCTACGATGGAAAGAGAGGACAAACAAATTGCGAAGTGAAATTTCAGATTTTATGAAAGACACAACACTTAATGAAGTTGATAAAAGTGATAGAGATTTGCCTGACTTTCACAAAGCCATCAACAGGTAAGGACTTGGTGAGGTTAACTTTTGAGGTAAAGGAACAAATTCACACAGATAGTGACAAGAAAGATTGGGTGAGAGAAAACAAGTAGAATATCAGGAACCCAGAGAGATCCTTGGGAACATTGGTGAAGTACTTGAATATTTGGTAAAAGTTACTCTTTATAATCATGTTGAGAAATAACGAGAAGGGTGCCTTATTGTATCATCATGCCACTTTTATCAAAAATGTTACACCAAAGAAATCTAGAATAAACATTCGATTTAATTTCCCAAAGAATGGATGCTTTAAAACATTTTGCAGACTATATAGCTTTATAGTTTTTATTTATTTTTTAGATAAAATTCCAATTAAACTTTAAAAATATATAATATATTATGGTTCCTTTTAAAGGTAGATTTCCTTTCAGTGACCTCTTTTAGAGTAGTGGTTATTTTGGGGTACATGGATGGCCTCTGTTGCCCAGTTAAAAACTTCAGAGGTGAAAACAAATTGCATTTCTACCAACATGCTATGTACTTCTCATCTTAGTGAACTTTTGAATTATTGACAATCCGATGAGTGAAAAACTCATTTTCATTGCTATTTTTATTTGCATTTCATTAATCATTAATAAGATTGAAAATCTTTTCATGTATTTAATGCCTGTTTATATTTCTTTTCCTGAGAAATGCCTGTTGCTATTTTTACCTGGTTTCCTTATGGTTGTTTATCCTTTAGTTATTGATTTGTACAAGGTGGTTGTAAATAAAAGAACATTGTTGTATATGCTGCAAATAATTTTTCAGTTTGTATTTTGTTTTTCTTTTTTAAACTTTTATAGTTGTTGTATTACATCCATCCCCTTTTTCTCCCCACTGTCCCTTTCCCCACCCACCCACTCTCCCACAAAGTCAATCCCACTTATTGTCCATGTCCATGGTTCTTCCATGATAGTTCCTTGACTAAACTGCTCCCCTTCTTTGCCTCCTCCTCTCCCCTCCCATAATACCCCTCCCCTCTGCTCACTGGAGATCTATTCATTGTATTCATGTATCTGGTTCGGTTTTCCTTACTTGTTTGTTTTGTTAATTAGTGTCCTGTAATGGGTGATATCATATGGAATTTGTTTTTCACTGACTGGCTTATTTCACTAAGCATAATACTCTCCAGTTCCATCCATGTTGCTGCAAAGGGTAGGAGTTCTTTCTTTCTGCTGTATAGTATTCCAATGTGTAAATGTACTGAAGTTTTTTAAAAATTTTTTTTATTGTTGTTGTATTACATCCATCCCCTTTTTGCTCCCCTCTGTCCCCCTCCCCACCCACCCATTCCCCCCAAACTCAGTCCCCCCTGTTGTCCAAGTCCATGGTTCCTTTATACTAGGTTCTTGTCTAAGCTGCTTCCCTTTCTTGCCTCTGCCTCCTCTCTTCCCCCTCCCCTCAAACTCTTTTCCGCTGACCACTGCAGGCCTATTCCTTGTATTCATATACTTGGTTCTGTTTTGCTTGTTGTTAGTTTTGCTCATTATTGTCCTGTAATAGGTGAGATCATATGATATTTGTCCTTCACTGACTGGCTTATTTCACTAAGCATAATACTCTCCAGTTTCATCCATGTTGTTGCAAAGGGTACAAGTTCCTTCTTTCTTTCTGCTATATCAAATTCCATTGTGTAAATATACCAGAGTTTTTTGATCCAATCATCTGCTAATGGGCACTTAGGCTGTTTCCAGCACTTGGCTATTGTAAATAGTGCCGCTATGAACATAGATGTGCATCGGTTCTTATGAATTGGTGTTTCAGGATTCTTTGGGTATAGTTCAAGTAGTGGAATTGCTGGATCAGAAGGCAGTTCCATTTTTAGTTTTTTAAGAAAACCCCATACTGTTTTCCACAGTGGCTGCACCAGCCTACATTCCCACCAACAGTGTAGTAGGGTTCCCTTTGCCCCACATCCTCGCCAACACTTGTTGTTTGTTGATTTGCTGATGATTGCCATTCTGACAGGTGTGAGGTGGTATCTTATTGTGGTTTTAATTTGCATCTCTCTGATAACTAGTGATGTTGAGCATTCTTTCATATGCCTCTGGGCCCTTTGTATATCTTCCTCAGTGATTTGTCTGTTCAGGTCCTTTGTCCATTTTTTAATTGGGCTGTCTGTCTCCCTGGTGTTGAGTTGCATTAGTTCTTTATATATTTTGGAGATCAGACCCTTGTCTGAGGTATCATTGGCAATTATGTTTTCCCATACAGTTGGTTCCCTTTGAATTTTGCTGATATTTTCTTTAGCTGAACAGAAACTTTTCAATTTGATATAGTCCCATTTGTTGATT